>NJDD01006972.1:62787-115002 GCA_002245505.1 Calephelis nemesis
TGTGTGTGTGTGTGTGTGTGTGTGTGTGTGTGTGTATTTAATACAAAAATTTCGATAATTTGTAAAATATTTATCTTAGACGGAAACAACATTTTAGCATTTACAAAAGCAAAAATCAGAAGTAAAAAATCTCTTTGACCATAAAATTTACACAATTGACACTTTTGACAGTTGACTAAACGCGTTTCTACAATGATGGCGTTGATAGAGTTTTGGCGCCATCGTGAATGAAGGTGGTCGTAATTTTTTCATTACTATTAAATTTTGTGTTTATATTGAGTGAAATTTAGGTGGGAATTAGATAAATTTTGTTCAGTGAAAGTGCACGATTGAAGTAATCATGAAGAAATTAGATGTATAACCGATTTCAAAAGCTAAATGAATTTTCCTTCTCAATAATTAATGTTTTTTTTATTTATTCATTTTGTAGAGTTATTAAATATTTTTACTCTGAGCGATCAGCTAGTAGTCAGGTTGAAGTGGTCAACCTGTGATCACCCCTAACGAGCTGCCTGCCTGCCTCAAACAATAGCAACAACCTTCTTTAATTCCTTTGAACACCAAATTTTTAATCTAATTTGGAGTCTCCTTAAAACTGAGTAAGACATTTTTTTTTTAATTTTCTTCCCCTAGTGACATCTAGAGATGTGGCGCACGAATATCACATGAGATTTATTTAAACCAACGTTTTGTAAGAGCGCTAGATTACCCACTACCTTACCCTCCGAAACGGAACATGTAGTGACGTTATGGCGACAGGAATGGGTAAGGCGGTGATACCAATCCAGGTGAGTCGCTGCGAAACTCTACCACCTAGTCAGATGTCACGGTGTTAGTGACGGTAAGCCTATGCTCGCCTTTTACGAGCTGCCGTGCAGGAAGGCAGATGGTAATAACCTTTGAATTGTTGGCAATAATAAATGTATTGAGTGTATTATCTATTGAACTAAATTATATTACGTTGGCTTAGTTGTATATCAGATTATAATTGTTAATCAAGTGTTTAATTAATCTATTTGTTTTGGGATAAACTAATTGCTACTATTATTAATTTAATTATCTGAATATCAGCTTAAATGTTATGTTGATTGGTAAAAGAAGATGATCGAAAGATATCGACTAAGACTAAAAAATATGTCAATAAAAGCGGTAAGCCGCAGTCGTTGTTTAATTTTAAAGCAATCTATACTAATACATATATAAATCTATACTAATATATAAATCTATTCTAATATACAAAGCTAAAGAGTTTGTTTGTTTGAGTTTAAATTAAAAAAATCTTTTTGTGTTGAATAGACCATTTATCGAGGAAGGCATATACAACATCACGCTGCAACTATTAGGAGCGAAGAAATAACGGAAATGATAAAAAAACGGGTAGAATTATTCATGCTTGAGGGCTTCCGTTGCATGCGCTGCGAAAACTGTTCAAGATACTAAAAATATATTCATGAAAGAATTATTCCTCTTGAAATTATCTAAAAAAATCCGCAACAGTGTATGTCTATCTTTTAAATGATGCCCAAAATAACTATTCTATGTGGACGAAGTCGCGGGCACAGCTAGTAAATATATAATGAAGGTAAATATATTTTATTACAAGCACTAAGTTTGTTTTATTGGAAGAAGACAACACAATGGTGGTAATTTTGTATCCACTAAACAAATTTTAAGATATAGCTATCTTCTTAAATCGACACTAATAGAAAGAAACAAAACATATTTAGTACTGAGAATTAGTTTGTACATAACATTTCCACAGACGTCTCATATATTCCTCGAAAAACGTTGATTAAAAATATGTTGACATGTCTGAACTAATCTGACATAATTAAAATTTTCCATCTCTTTTGTTTTGTTTCATTGGAAAAAGATTACACGCACTTCAAATAAGTTTATCAGGTACATCAAAATTACCACCAATTTTGACTTAACAATTTTTTGATGCATTTTGTTATAAAACAGAAGACTTCTGGTTAGATGAATCTGGTCTAAAGTTATTTAAATACAAAAAAATACTTACATATTTTTAATAGCAGCAAATTTTTATTAGCAACAATAATTTATTCACTGTAATTCACCAAACACTGTCAGTTTTCATTGCTGCAAATCCCCAAATTACAAAGCTATATTTTCGTATAAAAACCTTTAAATTTTTTGACAGCATTTAGCTTTTATCTATATAACCCTAGAAATCAAAATGGGATTACTTTGAATCCTGGGTATATTTTATGTATTGCGTGTCTACGTCAAAATGGACAAACGCATTTTTATTAAACAGTTTCGACTTTAGAGACAATTCAATTGTTTAGCACTTGGTTGACATTGCAGCTAAACTCAGTTTCTAAATAACGTTCTAAATTAAATAGTAGGTATGATTAATGAATTATTTTTAGCCCCCGACGCAAAAAGAGGGATGTCATAAGTTTGACCTATCTGTCTGTCTGTGGACGAACGGATCCCGAACGCATCCAATGATTTCAATTTAGTTTTTTTGTATTAAAGGTAACTTATATGCGAGTGTTGTTAGACATGTTTAATGAAAATCGGTTTAGCCATTTAAGAGTTGTGGGGAGTGAGTGGGAAGAATAATCCTATGACTGCAAGTATACTCGGATATTTTTTACTTTTTAAAGGGAAATTAAGTTCTTGTGTCGGGGGTTTCTTAAATATTTAATTTAATTTTTACATTATGTTGTTTAAATCAAAACCTAAACCTGAATGACAATGAAATGTTCTGTAATCTGATCCTAAGAATTATAAGTTAGTTTCGTAAAAATATCAATCAGATATTTGACCCTGTCTTGCCATTTCTTCAGGATTTCTACAAGGTAATAATTTCATTCCTGGCGAGGTTCGGCCAAGCGAAAAGACGAAGATAAAAAAGGTGGTCTCAGCTCTTTTGTCCTTCGGCTGTAATAAGTGGAATTCTGATTTGATAAAGGGGTTGCCTCAATTCCTCTGATCAGTTTATTATACGAGCCTTTTACAGCGAAATTTAATTTTCTTATTGTGTTCAACAAAATTTGTTTGAGGATCTTTGTAATTTAATGAATAAAATAATAAAAAAATACAGTGATAAATAAACAAATTTATCGAATTCTAAAACATGCAAATATTAAGCGTGCGTTGCTATTTAAATGAAAGAGGCTAATCTATAAAAGTACTTAAGTAGATTTCGGAATAAATACATATACACCTAGATCCAGACATAGTATTTTTTACACAAATGCCTGCCCGACAGCATTCAAACCATTGCCTCGAAATTAATCAGTGCATTTAGGCGGCAATAGCTATCACCACTTACAATATGTATTAAAATTGAGAAAGTGTGTGTGTGTCTGTCTGTGGTATCGTAGCTCTTTAGCGAATCGACGGATTTCGATGCGGTTGTTTTAAAAAGCTGGCGTGATCTAGATGGTTTTTAGATATAGTTTATGGAGATCTGTTCAGGTGTTCAAGGTCATTAGCTCATTTGCAACTTTGTCGTAAGCACCGGAATAGATCTTAAATGGACTACGGATATTTATTTATTTTTTAATTATATGTGAAACCTAACAGACACTAACGAGTGCTGGTACAACGGAGCTGGTTTGATGATGGAGTTCGAAAATGATGGTAGCCAACCAACTGCGAGAGACTGAGACCAACATAATCCTCTCAATCCACCCACTGACAGGATACCAGGAAAGGGTTCCCCATGTAGAAAAAGATACATATTAACCTATAGCTTATCAGGTTACCAACCACCAGGTTGCTATCTGTTAACAGTAAGAATTATAAACAACCTAACCATGAAGGAATATGGGTCAGAAAAATGTTTTCAGTTAGCAATTAAATTCTGAAATGGTTTTCTAATCATCTTGAAACTCGAAAGCTATAAAACCAAGTTATAAAAGAACTCGCGGTTCTGGGGACTGATTATGTATCTCAGTTGCCAACTAAAATGGAAAAGTGTACATCAAATAGCTGTCAAATGACGTCTTTTATATTTGCTATCTCCAGTGACCAACAGAAATACTATAGAGATAGCAAAACACAAATGACGTCATTTGATGTACACTTTTCCATTTTGTGTTGGCAACTCAAGTTACGTAATCAGTATCCTGGTTTAGTTAGTATCTAATAAACCCCCGCTACATGGAAAAACCCCGTAAATACAAGTAACGGTGAAAGGTAACAGATTGTTAAGGTATAAAATTTTATAGACGATACAAGTCATAAAGCGTAAATATTCTTCATAAGAAAATTTTACATGGGGCAAACTCATAACCATAAAATATTAAAATTTAGTAGGTACAAGGTAATATCTATGTACATTTCAATCTACTAAAACTCGGAGATTAAATCGGTGTGTTTTTTTAGACCAAGCATAACTTTCCAGATTTTAATAATAATTATTTTTGTAACCGACTCCAAAAAGGAGGAGGATCTCAATTTGACTGTATGTTTTTTTATTACGCGATTACTTCGTCAGTGGCTAACAGATTTTGATGGGTTTTTTTTTCAAAGATAGGTCATGGTTTCGAGGTTGTCCCATATTAATTTTATCATAATCTGACTGAATACTACTTTATTTGAGTTTTACATAATAATTCATACATTTTTGGTGAGGACTAAAGATAAATGAAAAATTTATCCATTATTAAGTCAAAAGACACTTCATCCTCGGGTAGCACAACAAAAATAAAGTGTCTTTTTTTTTAATTTTCTAATAAAAAATAACGTTGGCTTGGATGGTACATTTACCCGGTTGGCGATAAAGTTGTATCCTATATCATTGTGGGACCTCGTTGTGTCCTCAACTAGTCGTTAGTGCAAGGGTTGTGCCTCTGCCTAGCCCTTCGAGGATATGAACGTAAAGATACTTAAGAATACTTGCTGTTTGCCCACGCCGATACACTGATACCATACAAAGGATTAAACGAAGTAACAGAGGCGAATACAAAGTCCGAATAGAAGTATTTTTATGAATATTGTAGACAGTTTCATTTTTTCCTTTATTGTGAATGTATTATGAAAAATACATTGTAGCCTTTTACAAAGCATCCGCAATCTGATGCTAAAGACTCTTCACAAAAAGACAAATTGAGCGCAAAATATATTAAAGTGTGCTTAGCATTCAGCACAAAAATATGAAACATTTTCGCTTCAAAGTTTCAAAGGAGAACAAATTTAATTTAATACTTATGATGTTAGTCATTATCTTGAGCATTATAGGTAATCTTTGAAACAGCTCGTAAAAACAAGTATTAGCTTTTGTCACTACTACCGTGACTACAGATGGCAGAGTTTTATAACAACTCACCGCCACTACTCTTACTCATTTATTTATTTGTACATGCTTTTAATCAATACTTTTTCAAAGTACCCTAATATTAAATAAGGTTTCTACAAATAAAAAAAAAAACAATTTGTACCTGTAACCTTTCGTCCCAAGCCGACGAATGTTCTAAACATTTGGGCTACTGAAGATTCAAGTCCCGTGGCGAAATTTTTAATTCTTTTCTTACCCGTTAACGCGGGTAATTATGTCCTTTAGTCTGGTCAGGGTCTATGTAGGAGAAATCATCAGCCTCTTTGGCTGGCATCTCATAAAGAGAAACTTATTTTTAAATTGGTTATTGCCAATTCGATCACTGATAATTCCACCATTTTACCTTTTCATAGGTCCGGCGGATCGGCTAACTTGCAAAGGCCTAACGAGGACAGCAACTCACCAGTGGTATCTATGATGTATATAGGCTAAAGTTGTCTCTTACTTTTAGGAGAACCGTATGTTTGCTAGCTGTTTCAGATTAGAAAAATAAAAATATATAATTGTATAAACACATACAACAAATTCATTATCAGCGATCAACCAAGCTAACGGGGTGTTAAATAGAAAATTGGAAAAACCCAATACCTGGCCAGTTGGAAGAAGAAACGGCAAAACAAAGGTGGTGACGGTGCGGTGCCAACCTGAGAGCGGGATGTTAGACCTCGACCAAAAGCAAATTTAGCGGCTACTTTAACCTCCGAAGCGGATCACGTCAACCACCAGCGCTGATTTTAGGTTTATTAACACAACTGTGCGATTCCACTAACATTTTTTACCTCGCACAACAACTTTGTGGAATCAGTTACCGAGGGTGATATTCCCAAACAATTCAAGCAAAAAGCGTACTCATTCCTTAAAGGTCGGCAACGCATCTGTGATACTCCTGGTGTTGCGGATGCCCGTGGGTGGCGGAGATCACTTTCGATCAGGTGGCCAACATACTCTTGTATAAAAAAAAACAAACATATAAAATCACATTTTGTGTTACCCAAGCTGGAAATCGAACTCAGGACCCGATGTAGCCAACACCAGACCCCTAGACTATAAAGGCGATTACATAAAATAGCAAGGTATAAAATAAAATACGAATTGAATATCCTGATATTTTTAAATAGAAAAGATTTATAGTAAAACCCAACAAAGGCGCCCTCCATTCGCCTGCACTAATAAATCTACGCACGAAATAATACGATCCCAGGCGATTTGTTAACTGGGACAAAGAGAGTGCGTTTTGTTCAATAAAATTAAGATAAGGAGGGGCTCGAAGACAGAATCACGTCTCATCAGCTTAGCTTTAATATCACTATTTCCCTTTGTACCCTTATATCGGTTTGATTTTATCATTTTATTTATTTCTTTTGGAAGCTATAAAAATCGCTTAGTGATTTCTAAGTACTGGTAGTAATAAAACTGTAAAGCCGAGTAAAAAGACACATGGGATACTATGACAAGTGTTAAGTTTGTTTCACACGTACCACAATCACACTTTTATTACACTATATGGGCGGGCGTAATTTCGAATTGCTAACGAATAGCACGGGTCATTATAAATTTATTCAAGTCAATTATTTTGTAGTGATGCACTAAACGTTACGTATTAGTAATTGCATAAAACTAAAAGAAGGAAGGTAGGTAAGAATAATTCTGTAGAATATTTATTTTCAACATTGTAGCAACTACCATTATGTAAATATAGATAATTTGTAACTATTTTTTTTACATGTATGAAAACTTAGATATTGTTATAGTGTAATGATCACGCCAGGATAAAACTTTAAAAGACTTTCGGTTGTTGAGACAAAATTTGTCCACTTTGGTTTTTCAAAACGTCAACGTTAAATTAAAAAAATACAAATCACATTTTGTCATCACTATTGGTGTAAATGGTACCGATCGAAACGCAATAAGTCAAACTCTCTCGAACACTTACCGCCTTATTAATAAACACGGAATAAACTACTTCAAGATTCAACCTGGTGTTATAGTATTTATTAAAATGCGATACAGGCGTTAATATTAACTAAGTTGTTCTCCTACTTTTCTCCATGTCCTTTAATAGAACTGCAAGAATTTATTCGGTCAAGACGTGTTTCTTCTACACAACCTCTCGTGAGCTCGTGATAACCCCTGGCGACAACGCAGCCACATCCACATTTTGTCGCTACCACAACATAACTGCACAAAACTACAGCGACTCAATTCGCTAGCAACAACTTCAATTTTTGTAGCTGCGATGTACTATGTAGTACGTGTGAAACAAGTTTAAGTCACTGGCGACAGCTGCCAACAGGACAGTGGCCTGAAGGACGGATTCAAAAAACTGTGCCTGTCATCTCTAGATGGTTTAGAGAGGAGATATAGAGATTAACTTATATCATGTGAATGAGATTAAATTATATCTTTCGATATTGGAAATTATTGCAAATAAAATAATCATAAGAACTGAACAATCTTTGGCAAACCTGGCTTCTCGTAGTACAGAAGGAGAACAAAAGACCTTTTACTTCGATCTGTTTGCTTGGACAAATATAATAATAGGGATGTAAAATATTTATAGAGTTTTATAGAAATATCTATGAAATTATAAGTTTTTTAATATCGTTATATAATTTTTTACAGTAACCGCATCTTAAGCCTAGGAGTTAGCTTAGCTTCCACGTTTATTTTCCACATCTAATATTTTATTAGGATTTGACAAGTTTACAGTCGATTAATACCAAACGAAGTGAACAAATTTGAATAAAATGTTTTTTTATCACAACTACTCAGTTTTTTTAAAAAAAAATGAAAAATAATTGCAACGACAGCAAACTAGACGCAACATTAAAATAAATTATATCCTGTCTTGTTGTAATATAAAAATTAATATCCAACAAGAGTAATGTATCAACAGAGTTGTTCATTAATTTGTTACGAATCATAATTATTCAAGCGCCCCATTTCCACGCTGGATACTAAATGAGTCATATGAATCATAATTTATAAATCATCTAATTATAACGAATAGTAGGTCAAATAACAGGTATTACACTCGTACTTACAGTTTTTACCTTGGTTTTTGTTAAAAAAATATGGAACCTATCCCGTGACGCTTCAAGGCTAGTCAGAGGTGGTCATAGGACGGATATGCACTTACAACATATATGATGTCTATAAGTCAAGGTTATCTATTAAAAATAAAGGAGAGCCGTGCGTTGGTTTGATGTGTTGCCACAAAAAAGTCAGATGAGGATTTCTACGTTCTTGAATAAACTTTAAGGGTTTAAATTTTTAGTTTCTTAAAGAATTATTTCGTGCTAATCTATCTGGAAGCAAACAATTTATTGCATATATCTTTCAGTAACGCCTTCGTAGTAACGGCAATTGGGGTTCATTTTAATTTTCCAGAGACTAGAATGCCTTTTAATGATTTATTTTTATTGTCAATACTTCTTTAGCGGCGTTGCGCACTTTTTTTGAAATGGGTACAAACTTCTTAACTCGCGTCAGGACACGTGACCTACTCAAAAATTCGTAAGACGGCGCAAGGCGCTTGCGCGAATGTTCGTGTTGTCATGTTTGTGTACGATAGTGCAATAAATGAATATTCTATTCTACCACATAAATTATAGTACTTTCATACTGATAATTAAAGCAATTCGCGCAAAATTGTTCCCTAACTATTCCAAAATATCAAAATGCACAACGTAATATTCAAGTTTTCACTTCTGCCGGCACTCCCGGAGTGCAATTCCTCGTTTTTTTTTTAATGAGAGGTCCGTTTTTCTGGCTCTCCTGAGGCTAAGAGATAATCTTGACCTACAGACACCACAGATGTTACAGGTGCGTCACTGTCCTGTAGCTGGGATGTGACACTCCGCGTCGGAACATGCCAATAATTATGGCGGCAGGGATACGTAAGACAGTGGATCCCTACTCGGATAAAGGGCTGCACAGCACTCTACCACCTACCAGCAAAATAATCCAATCATTACAATCTATATGTATTAAAAAGGCGTCAAGCGCAAAGCGTTAGGTCGCGGAGTCGGCTAGTAAACAGTAAATAACAATAAAAAACCAATGCAATAGTATATGGTGAAATTGACTATTCACTATACACTATTGCATTATTTTTTTATTGTTCACAAAAATACTCAATAATAGTATTTTTATGAAGTTTGATAGAAGAAGACGTTACTTTGCGAAAATCCAAATAAAATTATTTAATTTGCAATTTCCTGCCAACAAGAAAATGTATACGTATTATGGTTTGCCAAAACAGGCAAAACAGTGCGTTATGAATTGGACATACCGGAAGGTTAAACTCCCAAAAATATCCAGCTCCACACATCACACACCACTAAACTGTTTTATTAGCACCAACAATACACACACTACTACAAAACTCAACGTACGATTCACTTCGTAACCGAAGTATCATCAGCAGAATTCGACTGCACCCCACGAAGTGATATAACTTTTTATAACTTATTTGAAAAATTACATGTTCTAACTTTTTTAAAAAAAAGAATTTTTTTTGAAAAAAAGTTATTCACATTTACCTACAATGCAAATGATACCTGTGCTCGTCGATATTTTTTTAAACTACCGCCAAATAAAAATCGCGACTACACATTGAAAATACCCACAAAAGAAACTCAGCGAGATAGTTTCTTTTTAATATAATAATTGTGATAATTACATAATAGTATCAGATAAAAAATATTAACATTAAACTTGTAAATAAGACCTTCAAAATTGTGGTAAGACTGTGAATGTGATATCAACATATGAAATTTAGAAAATCGGTCATGAACTAAATAATGAATTATTTATATCATATATCACCTTCATTTCTTTACCAGTAAGAGACTAAAATAGATTCTAAGTAAACAAAGCATTTACATAAGTTTTATTGACCTTTCAATGAATATATAGGGTTAATGAGTATCTGAGCAAAACATCATCGGCCTTTAATTATGGCATATTTGTAAATTTTGGTAGCTAAGGCCAGTTTTCACCGTCGAATTTAAACGCGAACAATGTGAAAACGCTTTTATTCAATTGTCAAGAGAGTTTTCTGTCAATTTTGCTGTCAAATATTTTTTTTATTGTCGCGCCCATATCTCCAAAGAGATAGGTAGATGACACAACCAGGGGCACCCACGACTAGTCGAAGACACTAAGTCCCACAATGTGATAGATTGATAGCCTATCGCCAACTGGGCACATATTAAATCCCGGGAAGCGTTATTTCTATCAGAAAATTGAAAATATACGTTTTCTATTTTTCTAATTTTTAAAAATTTTGGTTATTGTAAATACTCTAATAAATAATATTACGTAATAAGTAGATTCACAATCAAAAGAATTATATACATTTTAAAAGAGTACTTGCAGTAGCAAAAGCAGGATCACAACCAATAATTGAACTCGTTTACACTGAACTTAGTGTTATGAAACTCGGTTTTCATTATGATCTGTCAAATCAACCCTAAGGCTTTTAAAATTGTGGCAAGTCTGGAGACCCGCGTGAGTATAATGCACAATTTAGATCACAATCAATGTTGTGTACCATATAAATTTTGTTTTCTTAGTTCCAGAAATATTTTAGGTCTACGAATACTACTTTTATTTACTACTGCTCTACCGTTCAATACTAAGACAAGTTCAAAAAATTAAATCTCAGTCCAGTCATAAGTGTTGTAACAAAATGGACTTGCCATAAGTTAAAAATATTTTAATTGCCAATAATTAATAGATTAATCACAAACTAAGTAATTTACTATCTATAATAACATCTTTATTTCCAGCTCACGTATTGTATCATATGTAATTAATTTCTTTGGCTTCCTGTATCAATATGTCAGATAAAGGAACCGTCATCCACAGCGATCTATACGAAATTAATATCTACTCTGATCTCTAATAATCTTGCCGGGAAGACCCACGAGGCACAGTTGTTGCTTTGGAGGGTTAATATTGTGCTTATTTTATAAAAAAATATGGCATTGTTACAAAATTGTTGTACTTACTTACTTTCTTACTTACATATTGCTATACTGAGTGCGTTTCAAGTAACGTAAAGCTTTATGTTGACGGATGTACATATTCATATTTTAGTTAAAAAAAAATTAATTAGACAAAGACTGAAGAGTTCATGATCTAACTTAGTCAATGTGGCATTCTTACGAAATTGCCATATTGAATGTATTTTAAGTTTTTTTTTATGATATTGCAAGGCAAACAAGCTGACGGATTTCCTGATGGTAAGAAATCCACGCCGCCTAGAGACACCAAAGGTCGTAATGGTGCGTTACTAACCTGAGGCATGTTAGCCCTCGAGCAATTGTAAGTTTACCGGCTACCTTACTCTCCGGACCGTCAATGACAAGCACTGACGTTGTAGCGGCAGGAACAGGCAAGGTAGTGGTACCAATCCGTTCGAGTTGCTGCGAAATTCTACCACCTAGTAGGATATCACGGTGTTAGCGACGGTAAGCCTATGCTGCCTGGTAGGAAGGCAGAAGGTCTATTCTGCTAAGGAGCCTGGACCAACACGGGGTAAAGCTTTAAATTCTTAAATATACACAGGACATTCCTATTTTGATTACCAATGTTTGTAATTGGACAAAAAGACCTAAGAACCTTCAACTTTTGATCAAATAAATCTTAGGCTCTCAAATTCTTTTACATCAAATGCTTTCGATATTTACGGTTTATTTTATGGAATACATGCAATTATAATTATGACTAAATATAAAACGAAAATGTCTTAAGGTTTCTAGGTTAAACGCTGAGTTTTTAGCAGGTAAGCAATATTTATATATAGAACTCTTGATGCAAAGCACAACAGTTCGAACATATCCTACATCTTGATATAATTATTTTTTCATTTGCATTTAGAGGTATTGTTTCGATCACTTCATAAGGTAACTCAGGTGGTCTGACTAAAAAGATCTTTCTTTACAACCGTAAGGTACGACAACACGTGATAGGGCTACGCGCCTTCAGTATTGTAAGTACACCTGCTTATTTGAAATTATTTATAATTTCGTGATCATGTATACAATACGATCTTATTAGATTACGATTATATTATTACCATCCTCAACCGCTTAAGGCAAGCTTAATTATAGCATAATATCTTATTAAATATAAATTACGAGGCACGTTGTTTGTTCGCGATGGACTCCTTAACTACTTAACCAATTTGCACACCGTGTGCAGTTTGATCCAGCTTGAATGATAGGATAGCTTACATCTCAATTTATGATCAAAAAAATTTCTATCCGAACGAAGCCGGAGCGGCAGCTAGTAGTATATAATTATTTTATACCGTATTCAGAAAATAATCGGATTTATTAAAATTGGACAAATACGACTTACAAATCGCACGCTTACCTATTCGTTAAAATAAAAATAAAAACGCGTCGACCGTTAGTCACTGCAGCTCAGCCGTGAATAATTATTGTATACCGAATGTCTACCGAACTCGAGACGCGTATGTTTTTTTTTGTCTAAATTATAATATATATATAAATATTATATATATATAGTATAAATATAGAATACTGAAAAATTAAATTACCGTATTCTATGTACCATAACAGTGGAAGGCTAAACCAGTGAAATGGAATTATATCGTAACTTTCAATTTTGACCTTCAACGGAAAAAGAGGGGAGTTATAAGTTTGACGTGTCTGTGTGTGTCTGTCTGTGGTATACATACATAACATAAACTGCTTTTCTGAAAAATGTATTATTTAAGAGGTTTTTGCTATAGCAAACGAACATATTTCTATATTTTATAGCGACTTTACATTTATTCGAAAAATAAAGTTTGTTGCCCTTTCTAGGTAACATGAACTTCAGAGCCGCATATAAAGCTACATTTTTAAAGCACAGTAAGACCCGTCAGAATAATCTTATCTCTACTTATAAGATGATATTAACAATATTCTCTGGTGGTAAAAAATACACGTATTTTTAAACACTAAATGTGGCAAATAATTCGTCGCCATTGTCAATTATCGGTCCACTACGTGGTGGCCTATGGCCTTAATATGTCCTAGTAACAATTTAGTAGGCAAGTTATGAAATTAATGAAAAAATGCAGGCTTTATTAGCGAATGTCGTTCGCAGACGACGATCCGTGATGCAACATGGAAAGCCACCTTAATTTCAAAGTTGGAACAATTTCAAGCCCTCTTTCATATGTTTCCACACCCTTCAGTTAACATTTCTGAATTTTCTTATACAACTTTATAATTAAATCAGATCTATGCGCACCCGTCTATTCAAACGAATGTATTCAACTCATTTTCAGTGATTGCATAACTTTGACATTTCAAAGACGAGCTTGAATTCAATTTTAGGAACGCCACACGTCGGCAAGGCGTTTAAATTGTAAAAGTGTATTTTCACTTGAGTGGTTTATATTATAATTTTACTCATTATTTTGCTCACTACTTGAGCTTACTTTTCTAAGGTCCACTTGCATGTTCCTAGGTTGAATGTTTAACTCTGAGTTAGCTTCCGACTAAAGTAAGGTAACTAGCAATCTAGGGTATGAGGTTAATTAGGGTAGGGTAAGCTAAAATCACCTTATATTTGCCTTTTTTAATTCTTACTTAATTAACTTTTTTAACTCAATCGAATAAACCAAGGAAATGTGCAAATGGCACTTAGGTAATTAATTTTATTTATTTATTTTATTTTTATGGCGCGGCTTTTCTGATGGTAAGTGAAAACTGCAGTTTATAGAAACCATAAATATCGCAGGCGCGTGGCTGTCCTGTGGTCGAGGTGTAAGGCCAATTGTGCAAGTCTATCTGCTACCTATCTATGGTGGCAGGCAGGTGATACGTTGGATCCCTAACCGAGCAAGTTGCTGCACAGCACTCTTCAAAAGAAAGTTCTTTTGTACTGGTAAAAACGATCAGAATATTTACAAACACTGACAAATTTTTGTTTAGATTAGCACACAGTCTACCAAGAGTTGCTGTACATTACATGTGGCAATTTAAATGCCAAAATCTATAGCGCTTTTGGTATGACAATTTAGTTCTTTTAGTTACCAGTAGAGGAGCTTTTCAAAGGTTACATACTATTGATTTATAGAGAGGTTAGCGAAGTATAGCACCAGAAGCTCAATGTAAGTGTTCGATTCGGTGTATTGTCACTTGTCAACATGGAGCTATAATTTCAAACTTTTAAGGTCAGTTTACGGATTACCCTATTATCATTAACTGAAACATGACAAAGGCGAGAACTGTCTTATCATAAAAACCGTCATACCGTTTGACAGCTGTTATTACGAAGCCAAGGTACAATTCCACCAATAGTTACAGAAGTTATTTTCTTTATCATTTGTATTAGAAAACTCAATACGTATAAATGAAAAGTAGTTAACGAAATAATATTATCAAACTAATAAGATATACTGTACGAGCACTTCATGACCATATTCTAGAAAAGAGAGTACTACCACAGCACCAATCCTTTTATAATCTAGGTACATATCAGTAAAACAGTATTACAAATACAGGAAACAAGCTGCGCTATAGGTATCTTCATTTTCACACGAAATTATTCTATTTACATCAGTGGGCCATAGCAAAGTTTGAAACAGGATTTCAAACCCAAACTTTCCACTCTATGTATTGCTAAACAGACAGTCATTTACACAGTAACTACTAACTTTTATATAAACACTCGGCGAAACACCGAGGCGCTACCCACCTGGGTCTAAGCGATACAACTCGGCAGCACGTGCCGTCTGCCTTCTAATTAATGAGGAAAGTTCTTGCATAACCTAATCCAAAGACTACGTTTAACTTAATTAAAAATTGATATCAATCTCTAGTTCTGCAAGTAATCAATTTTGAACAACTAAATGTATTTCTAATTAGATCATTTCTAAAGTTATTGCATAACTTAATTTAAAGGCTACAAGTTTGATTAATTAAAAATAATTATAAATTTTGATATGATTTTAAATTTAAATCGTCGCGTTTTATTAACATTTTTAATTATTTATATTACGTATTTTTATATCATTTATCGACAAATAAAATAAAAAGATATCGTGAGTATCCCGTATAAATAATTAAAAATGTTTAGTTCTGCAACTAAACAATTTCAAGAAAGTACCTAAATGTGTTTCTGATTCGTAGCATAACATAATTTAAAGACTATATTTTGAATAATAAAAATTTGATTTAAATCTCCAATTTCACAAATAACATTTTTGGAAACAAACCGAATAAAAAGTTTTGTACTAATTTAATTTAAAAATGATGACAGTCTTCATTAATATATTATCAATTCCTAACTAACTTTTAGACTGAAACATTTCTAAAACTATTGCGAAACTGAATTCCAAGACTAGGTACGCGCTTAGGTCAAAATGTTGAAAATCAGTCTCCAGTTTCATAGAAAAAAATATCTATAAAACTTGCGGCATCGGGATGTGACGACCCATTCACCCATCTAGCGATAAAAATCACTGAATGATACCACTGGTGCATTAGTCCTTAACAGCTTTGTGCTGCAACCCCGCCTGGTGATACCACATGGGTAGCCAGTCAACTAGCACACTTGTATTTGATAATTTCCATCGTCAGCTCTTGGTAAAGCTTCCAAATATTCATATTTTGAATTAAAAAAAACACTTCTTCTGTTCTAGCGTTATCGGACTTGACTTCTTGAGGTCCCGGGTTCGATCTCCGGGTTGGGCAACAAAAAAAAACAGAAAATGTACACGTATTGTAATGTAAGATTCACTTTTTTGTCTCATTTTTTTTTAAGTTTAACATGTCTTGTTTTTGAAATAAACTTATTTATTATTATTATTATTTACATTTAACTTCCTAACAAAAAATAACGTTGCCTGGGATTGGATATGTCCTTTGCTTGCCTGTGCTTGCCACCTATCACATTGTGGGACTTAGTGTCTTCGTCTAGTAATGGGTGCCTAGTTGTGCCTCTGGCTACCTTTTCAGGGACATAGGTAGATACTGAAGATACCATCAGGAAAACCTACTACTTGTTTATGATCTCGTTACACAAAAAAAATTAAGTCTTATTTCGAAAGAAAATTTCTGTTGAATCAATTGTATACAAATCGGCCAGGATTATCAGCATAAAGGTTAAAAACTTGCCTATATTATAATACACACTGTTGCATCACAGATTCTAATATTTAGGGTTGGCTGGAAGAAATCTGTAGACCTAGATATAGAACCACCTTTTGTGCATTTTTGTTTATCACTTTCCATGTTTTATGTCAATAATTAAGTACAATAAAGAATTAAATAATTTTGTCATTTATTATTTACTGGGTACCAATTTTCCATATGTTATCTGTATTCCAAACCGAAACAAAGTAAATTACCTTAATTGGAATATCCATTTCTAATTCAAAGTTGTAATTCGTTTAATCTAAACCTTTAGGAATTATAGCAATCTCAATCTCGTAACGGCTAAATCCTGAGGGAACAACTCGTTCGAATAAGTTTGTATGGGATCTGTCCACCGGGTATTTTGTTATGGACGTATTAGATATCGACAACTTTGCTGCTACATTTAAATTTAATTGCAAAAGCGAAACTATGCTAATCATTTTCATGATAGTTTTAAATGGCTTACGAAAATATTTTAAAACGAGGTAACAACTAAAATGGGCTTCCCATTCTCTGCCGCTATACTTGTACGAATACAGTTGTTAAAAAATAACTGAAAATATACGCGAATATTGAAAATTTAATATCACTCATAATAGATGACTTTACTCAAACAAGTGCACCCCCTGTGAAATCCTGCAATCTTTTTTTGATACTATTATGTTTTCCAGTCCTCTTAAGGTGAAGAAAACAAATAATTCACTTTAATATTTTTTTATTTAAGTTTTTCCGCCAACAGGGTGTTCGTATTAGGAAAATCCTAAAGAAGATAGTGTTAACTTTAAACAGATTTATTTACTGCCCAACAGAACTATCACTATTCCATATCTTTCATTTGCGAAAGTAAGCAGTACAGGAAGCAAAGGAAACAGTATTTCGTTTGCTAACTATTCATTTATAAGAATTATAAAAAGTGTTTGAATTTGTTGATATAAATCTTTGAACCCCGATGGAAAAAGAGAATTTTTATAAGATTCACATGTATATGTATGAGTATGTTTGTCTATGGCATCGTAACTCCGAAACCTATCTAATCAATTGCGATGCGATCTGAAAGCTTATATGATTGAGATTTTTCTTAGCGACGCGCTATATAAAATATATAAAAATCTCTATAAAACTTTACGGGGCTCATTATTTTTTTTTATAATTTTGCAATCATTGCACTGTACTCTCCACAATATTTTATTTACTGGAACAAATCTCTTTTAATGTTAATTTTTCTATTTTGGTAAGTTTTACATATTTACCAGTATTACCTCTGTGCCAGTATCGCCTCTGTGGTCTAGCGGTTCATTTGTTGGACTTGACTGCATGAGGTCCCGGGTTCGAATCCCGGGTCGGGCAATAAAAAGAAAATTGGTTTTATCCAATTTTCTAATAAAAAAAAATGTTGCTCGGGATAGGATATGTGCCCGGTTGACGATAGGTTTGCCACCTATCACATTGTGGGACTTAGTATCTTTGGCTAGTCGTGGGTTCCCTGGTTGTGCCTCTGCCTACCTCTTCGGGAATATGGGCGTGAAGATACCAGTATTACGCCAGTTTTGTGAAACAGTATGAATTTGCTGCTTTATTTAAATTTCTTGCGAATGCGAAACTGTGTTAATAACTGTTAAAAACTAAAGATAAGTATTATGTACAAGGAAAACAAAAATACTTAAATTTATTTTCCTATTACCAGAGAACAATTCAATATAATAATCTTACATCTTGTTTTATTTATAATACTTTCCGGCCAATGCATTATAGAAGTCGTTGAAATGAGCATTTTCTTTAATCCAGCTTACGGCTATATTACTAAGGAAACAAGGGATCAGAATTAAAGGAAAGATTAGTAATTCCCCGTCTAGCGACGTTGGAGTGAAGTGGCGCAAACAATAAATCTTGCCTATTTTCTTCCGCCTGGCCGTTGCAAAAACAGCTACGCCCTATTAATTACCTCGAGGTCAGCTTTGGAATCCCTGCTTTTGACTTTTTTTGGATTAAAGTGAAATGATAGGATAATTGATTGTTTTAATTAAATACTTTGTCCTTTTTTAAGTTTAATCATTAATTATCATTCTCAATTTCCTGATGTTTTGTAAATAATTGCGAAAACAATTTTAACTTTTAATCATCAATGTTGATGGAAAATTACAGTATAATTAAAATTAAAATTGCCAACAATCGGCTCTGTAGTTTAGCGGTACGGCGTCGGACTTGACTTCTAGAGGTACATGGTTCGATCTCCGGTCGAGCGACTATGAAACTAGAAAGTCCTTTTTGTTGAATATTGGTAGAACTGACCTAAGCTGAAACGACGCATCTTACTACGTAATAATAATGTTAATTTGAGTATTTTTAACGACATCTTATCTGCATTTAAATCTTTTTTTTAGAAAATTGATATCTGTATGCGTACAGATTGGTCGACTAGATGATATGCTCTATACAATGCTCTTTGCATTGCGGATATCATCTAGTCGACAAATTTATAAAAATGCTGATAAATTTTATAGAACGAGACGTCTGCTCAGTATTGCGTTCGGACAATAACTAAACTAGTTGAACAACAAATCCTAAAAAACTCGTTGAAATGAAACAGATAACTGAATATCCAATCACAGAAGTGTTTATATGTATTGCGCGGATGTTATAATACTTATACTACTATTATACTTATACTTATAAATGAATACTTATACTTATAATTAGTTATAATACTTATACTTATAAAAATTACTTGACAAGATTGATGTTACTATATACTTATCATCTAAGCTGCAATGACGCGTCCCACGATCTCATTTATACAAGTATACAGTAGCCGGCACGAATCTTGAGCGCTGAGCGCGAGAGTGGGGATAGGTTTGCGCATTGTACACTTCTACTCAAAACATAGCACATACATTACTTAATATTGAATTTGAGGTAAACGAAATAAATAATTGAAATAAGTACAAATTTGTGCAAAAAATCTTTATTTAATAAAGTAAAGCAAATTTTAATATCAATAAAAAATAGACCATACTAGACTAGGTTCAATATTATGAAACTAAGTGTATCACAACCTTACTGATGCCTGCCATGAAGTCATCGGCGGATGGCGTGTTTCGGTTTGGAGGGTTAGGTATCCGTCTAGATTTACAGATGAGGCCTAACCAGCCTTAGGGATGGCAATGCATCTTTAGGAATCATCTGATCGGATCTATTAGACGGAGCCATCAACTGCCATTTATAAATCATATTTTTTTGTATTAATAACTAATAAGTTTTGGTATTAATGGTTTTAAAATGTTACTTTAATGGGATTAATTACTTGCATTTTTTTTATCA
The DNA here is from genome assembly GCA_002245505.1 of Calephelis nemesis. NCBI lineage: Eukaryota > Metazoa > Arthropoda > Insecta > Lepidoptera > Riodinidae > Calephelis > Calephelis nemesis. Next base: position 82,591 of record NJDD01006972.1, read on the forward strand.
AGCTACACTGAAAATTTTGCTATACACAAGCAACTTATCAAAAAATCAAATTGATATGGTTTATGAAAAGTATTTAATTTTGCTATTATAATTAAATTTCAATTACTTATGCACGGAAGTGTACTTGTTGCCGCGAAATGCCCAGTGACAGTTTCGAGAGCAAATCACAACTTACTGTTATAACGTGACATGCTCAGGGGCGGGTCGCGACTTTGTGGGGCCCTGGGCTAAAACTACTCGGGGGCCCTTTTCCCTATGTAGTGTATAGGTACAAGTCAGAAAAAAAGGTGTGTGTGCGATTCACACACGATAGAAGTGAAACTTCAGTAAATCGACAAAAGAATGAGATGAATAAATATTTGTGTCTCTTACCTGTCACTTTTTCCGTTGCATCTTGTTTGAAATCACAACGATTCTAAAGAAGTTTCACTTCAAAAAACTCGGCTGATAAAAATATTTATTCGTTTGATAGTCGCGCACCTTACGATTGTTTTTTTGTTCCACGTAACGCCTTAATTACGATTCGTCTCTTATTATTTTTAACAGGGGCTGGTGGCCCTTTGTATCTATGTGGCCCTGGGCTGAAGCCCAAAAAGCCCATAGGTAGATCCGCCCCTGGACATGCTGAGAACCAATCACGTAGTTTGAAACGCCAAACCGTGTCCACCCCCCTTGCTTCATACCACTTATCATACCTAAAAAATGACTTCTGCGCATAAAACGGTCAGCGCTCAAGATCCGTGCCGGCTATTGTAATTATTATACTAATTATTATTACTGCTAACTTATATAGTAACATTAATCTTGTCAAGTAAAAATAAAGCTGTCAATTTAAAATTTCACTGTATTAGATAAGTTTAGTCTCCAAAACCGGCGTGTTTGTATGAAAAGGGTTATGAATGTGAAGGAAGTCAGACAGGTTTATCAGGATCGTGAGGTCTGGCACTCTCTGTCTACCCCGTAAGGGACGTATGTGTGCATGTTAGATAACTTTTGTTTATGTCGAAATGAAAACAAAATATATATCATAACTAGCTGTTCCCGCGAACTTCGTTCCGCCCATTCAGTTTGTATGGGAAAAATTAAAATGTTGTTTTTCTCAGTTTCCTCACAATTGAACATAATAAAAAGTATCCTATGTCCTTCTCCCGGTTCTAAGTTACCTCCCCACCAATTGGCAGCTTAATCGGTGTAGCCGCTCTTGAGTTATAAATAGTGTAACTAACACCACTTTCTATTATATATATAGATTTAAATACAGTAAAGAGGCTAAAAGCGACTTCAATTTTAATATTATGTCGTCTACAAAAAAATTAATTTTCTATTGTTTGCCCCGTGTTTACATTTTTTGATCCTGACTAATGGAGTGACCTTGAATTTTTTTTATGATATCAGTAGGCAAACTAGCAGATGGATTTCCTGATGGTAAGAAATTCACGCCGCCTAAAGACACCAAAGCTGGTAATGACTGGTTGCCAACCTGAAGCTGGGATGTTAGGCATCAAGCAAAAGTAAGTTTACTGGCCACCTTATCCTCCAAACCGGGACACGTCATGACGTTATGGCGGCAGGAATAGGTAAGGCGGTGGTACCAATCCGGGCGAGTCGCTGCGAAAAACTACCACCTAGTCAGATGTCACGGTTTTAGTGACGGTAAGCCTGTGCTTGCCTTTTACGAGCTGACTGGCAGATGAACTATTCTGAAAAGGAGCTCGGACCAACACAGGCGAAGTAGTGCTCAAAATCGTTCACAAATGACGGAGAAATCGGTTAACACGTAAAAAATAGGTGTTGAACATCAAGAACTCCTTTTTTTCACGTCGGTTAAAAATTAAATGTGTGTTTCATTATGCTATTTTTCTGAGAAAGTTGAGGAGGATTTTTTTATATCTCCATGCTACGATTATGTTTTTCAGTAACTTGATAAGTTAAGAATACCGTTCTTAATAATAAAGTAAGTAAAAGTAAGTATCTTCAAGCCCATATCCCCAAGAGGAAGGCAGAGGCACAAACAGTCTCCCACGACTAGCCGAAGACACAAAGTCCCACAGTGTGATAGGTGGCAAGCCTATTGCCAAACAGGCACACATTCAATCCCGACCAAAATTTTTTTTATTAGAAAATTGGAAAGTCCACATTTTCTGTTTTGTTGCCCGACCCGGGAATCGAATCCGGGACCTCACGAATTCAAGTCCAGCACCTGGACTACTAGACCACAGAGGGGAACAATTTTGAGTAGCCCTATCTGGGATTCGATTCAGGGACCTCGTGTGTCAACACCAATACCGGGGTAATCACAATAATAAGGTGTGTAGGTTGCTGCAGAGCACTCTACCACCAGCATTATTGTAAGTAATAAATTATGATCCCGCCTTTTTCGAGCTACAAGTATAATTTTCTATCGCATCGTTATTCTTTTTGGTCACTAAACAATACAAAATATTTATAAGCTTCCCTCGCAATCTTGTACGGTCGGCAGCATTATTAAATCTTAAGAAAAAGAAATAGCAAATTGCCTCTACAAATTACTCTAAGAAAGCATCTCATAAGGAAATAAAAAGATAAGAACACTGAACAACTTGAAGATCTCAGTAATAATCTACAAGGAAAGAAATCGCTTTGGAATTGTTTTCGTTTTACTTTCGAAAGCGACTTAGTGCCTTAGACGTCTATTAAAAGTTCATTTCACAGTAGGTTTGGTTTTTTTTAGGTTTTGGAAGGTAAACAAGCAAACGCATTTCCTGATTGTAAGAAATTCACGTCACCGAGAGACACCCAAGATGGTAACGGTGCGCTGCCAACCTGAAACCGGGATGTTAGTCAAATGTCTCGGTGTTAGTGACGGTAAGCCTTTGCTTGTCTTTTATCCACTTGAACGTTCGTGGGTAGTGTAGTACCAAAATATTTTGTATAGATTGATATTGCTAGATGGATATTTCAAACATATGTTGTTTTTGAATTTCACTCTATGTACACTGACGTTTACAGATATATTTTTAGTTTAAAATCGTTAAATAGTTTTTCGTTTTACGAACGTTTCATTAAGGAACGTTATGTAGTATTTAGTCGCGCAAGTCGTTCAAGTGGTTATGAGCTGTCTGGCAAGATTGCAGATGGTCTATTCTGGAAAGGAGTATGGACCAACACGGGGAAAATGCTGCCAGTCTAATCACAATATTTGAATTGAGTATTGTTTAACCTGGCGTCTAAGAAGGAGACCCATATTTGCGTTAAGCTGATATTTGTATTATATTTGTTAACCAACAAACGTAATTCAGTGACTATTTTAAAATTACTGTGTAATGCGCCTCTTACAATCATGCAGGCATAGGGTTGCCATATATCCAGAAACATAGGTCTTGTCCGAAATGAGGAAGAAATTTTATACCATCTGAAATTTTGAATAAAATAAAAATAAATACAAATTATGTTATCTAATATAAATAAAATTCTCGCGCTCTGTGCGTGATTGAACTCCTCCGAAACGGCTTGACCGATTCTCATGAAATTTTGTGAGCATATTGAGTAGGTGTGAGAATTGGCTAACATCTATTTTTTTATAACCCTAAGTGATGAGGGTGAGTTACAGTAAAAAAAATAGCAGAAGAACGTCTGCCGAGTTTTAAACTGATAATGGTGGTATTTATGTTGCGTATCCACTAAACTAAAAAAATACTTCACGCCTGTATCCTCGAAATGGTAAGCAGAAGTACATCCAAGGCCCTGCTGATAAAGACATGATAGACCCACAATGTTAAAAGTTGAAAACCCATCACTAACCGGGCACATATCCATTCCCGAGCCAAAATATTTTACTGGCGACCCGAGGACTGCATCCGGGAGCACATGAAGTGAAGTTCGTCACCGGACCGCCACACCACAGAGAGGTAATTACTTAACTAATTTTAAGTTATCGCTTTCTTCTTTGAACTACAGTAACAGAAAGAGATAAAACACATGATTAGTATGTGTAGAGTGCTGCCAGCATAGTTTGTACCTGTCATTTCTACAGACTTTTAATATATTTCTTGGGAAACATTGCTTGAAAACGACACAAGTTGACAAAGCCTGATTAATCTGACATGCCTAAAATGTTCCATTACATTTTTTTTGGTTTTATTGGAAAAAGATGGCTTACATTAGCTAAAAAAAAGTTGATACCCGCAGGATTACCATCAACAACATCAACTTTTGTAACATTATTTCTGATATTTAATGTACAAATAAATATTTTTCAACACTTGCAAATCTTATATAATAGTTTTGTTCAACATTTTGTTTTAGTCATCATTACCCAAAGTTATCTTTGATAGATTATATTTATAGTTATATTTGATAGAGCTTACTGATTTTAAGTTTGCCTTTGTCCATATGTTTTAGTGCAACAAATAATTAAATTAACTAAATAAATATATACATTCAAAAACCACATTTTTATTTGACGAGAAAGTTATAAATTTCCAGCAAATATCAAAAATTTTCTCAGGATTTCCGATAATTTGATCTGGCAACCTGATGTGGGTAGGTCACTCAATTCCATCAGTCATGAATTACGTTTTAATATTTGTTAAACAATCTGATGATATCTACTTTGTGCAAACATCAGTCACCTTACACATTAGATAATTTGTCAGAAATAGCAATTATTGTGGATAAACTAACTACACACCTTACAGTGGCAATGGACGTCTTAGAATAAAGATCAGGGCTGGATTTAGGGGAGATCAACCTGATCAAAAGGGAACATACGAGGGGCCCCACAATAGGAGTTTAGTATGCAAATCTTTCAAATTCTACTAGTAGTTAACACTAGTGAACATATTTTTCTATGATATTTTTTAAACTTTACCTTTACCTACAGCACTTTATGCAAACTTGATTACATTGTTCTAAAATATAACAGAAAACTTGACTGAAAAAAAAAATATTTGGAAAAAATTGTGCCCGGCTTCACTTGTTTTTTCCCCGAAGCCTCTAGACCTCTAAATCCGGCCCTGATCCAGAGACTTATCTCGTAGACTTAGCTCGGAATTTGTCTATTTACTTTAGATAATAATCAGACTGAAGCTTTTTTATTAGCAAATAACAAAGTTGGAAAATATTTTTGTAGCGTCTTAGTTTGTTTAATTTAAAAGAAAAAGGAGAAAACTTGAAGGGACTTCTATCAAAACTTAAAAATTATAGAAACTGCACCTCAGCTGGCCATTATATTTAACTGATGCATACATAAAGGAAAGTGCATAAAGGTTCTACCTTAAATCGGGTAGCACCGCCTACATTTAGTAAAATATTTAAAAAAATAATACTCAATCAAAACTCAAAATTTGGTATACAATAAACAGTTTGGATTTATTGTTAACCCATAAATGCAGGTAATAAATTATTGAAAAATATATTTGAAGCCTGGGAGATTTCGTATGCATGCATTAGGTGTATTCTTTGATCACTCAAAGGCTTTCGACTGTGTTCATCATGATAATTTGATTAGAAATTTACGCCATTACGGAATAAAGAACAAAGCTCTTAATGTCATGACCTCATACTTGAACAATATAGTTTAAACGGTTAAAACAGATGGTGAAACCTCTTTAGGTTTAAGGTAAACGGTTAGCGTAGCGCAAGGCTCTATTCTTGGTCCATTTTCATTTATAACATATGATTAATCTTAATACATAACGTATAACTACGTTACTATATTTTTCGCAGATGACACTTCACTTACATTTGAAGTGAAAAGATATTATTTGTGACGAAGAGTACAATGCGATATCCAAAGTTGTACATTAGTTTACAGTGACAAAACCTTCTTTTGAATGTTAAAAATACGAATTGAATTGGATCTATACTTGCTATCGTCGGCACTTGGTGGAATTCCATTGTATATACACGTTATTTGGAGTTAACACTTGTACTTATCCACTGTATACTTTATTTAACACTTTCTGTTACTTCCTAGCCAACCGGTTTCACCGTTTACAGCATCATCAGGGCTTTGAAACTAAAGATAAAAAGGACTTTTAGTTTCAAAGCCCTGATGATGCTGTAAACAGTGAGACCGGTTGTCTAGGAAGTAACAGAAAGTGTTAAATAAAGTATGCAGAGGATAAGTACAAGTGTTAACTCCAAACAACCTGTATATAATTGAATTGGATGTTTAATGCCTAATAGAATAGCCAATGTACAACTGAATGGATTTAAACCGAATCTGGTTTAATCCACATTGTATTAAGTATAACGTTTGATAATAAATTACAATGGAGCCTCATATTTAGAAGCTGTGAAATAGTCTTTATTCAGCAGCATTCACAGTTCAAAAAATATACATTAACCGACGCTGAAACGGCCCAAATAGTATGTTTTAGATATTTAATAATGTCGAGACTCATAATGGGGGAACTTAAACAAATTTGGATGCTGTATTTGCTTTACAAAAAAGAGTTATTAGAACGATTTCTAATTTTAATATTTAAGGGATTCATTCCGAAAAAAATTTAAAGAAATAAATATTTTAACCTTGAGTTCTCAATACTTTTATGAGAATCTTATGCACCTTTGTTAAAAAAATTATGTATGTTTTTACAAAAAATGGTAACGCTTAAGATATATATACGAGAAAAAAAATATAGCAGTACATAAAACTCGTCTCCGAAAAATTAGTAAATATTTTTGGGTCAATGTTAGGTACATTGACCCAAATATATATATATTAATATACCGCTAACCTAACTAATTAATGCCGCTTGGTGTTCCTAGCATCTGTAAATTAGTTTAAAAAATGTATAAAAACAAAGTTCTGAAAAAAAAAGCTATTATGAAATTTTAGTATATAAAAGATTGTCGTGCCTGAGAATAAACGCTTTAATCTGGCACTGCAATTTTTAATGTAATTACAAATACAATTCGAAAAAAGTACATTTTTTTCTAGTTAATACTGTTACGATTAGTTTTAAGAAAAAGGCAAGCCCGCTGAGTTTCTTCCGCCGGATCTTCTCAGTGTGCGGCTGCGGTAGTTGAAAAGAATGTAGACTAGCACATATACCCCCTGTATGGTCTGCATTATTAAATATTTTTTTCTGATCTGATTTAAAACTAGCTGAACCGTCAAACTGCATTTTTTTACATTGACAGAAAACAGCACCTAGTATAACATTAGAGTATTATTTTCCTTTCAATGTTCCAAGTTTTTCTCTTTATAAGCACCTTCATTAAGCACTAGAGAAAAACCCTTGCTACTGTTAATTAAAAGCGTCCTTTCGAATAAGATATCGAATTAAATATATTAATTTTAAGCATTGTTGTGCGCCTTTGTCATTTAGCTTACATTACTTTTTGCTGTGAAGTTCGACTTGCGAAAAAGTTAAGGGTTTAAGATCGACAGCTTTATTTTTATGTATTATTTTATTATCTATTAGTAATAATAACGCGTATTTATCACTTATTGTTATGTTGTAATCATAAGTAATTATTAACATTTTTACATAGTTTCTTACTATCATAGGTACTAACTGGCTTAACCTCTAAGATCGACCGTGGAACCTCTCGTGATAGACCGTTTGGGCACCACTGGCTTACGCTGTCGACACGTATTTCATATGTGAAATTATATTTATATTTTTTTTTCTGCATTTTTGTTTCGAACGATTTTCCTCTTCATTGTTTCTTTGTATAATGATTGTGTCTATTAATAGGTAAAATTTAATATTAAAATTAATCAATGTAACACTTTAAGGCTGTTGAAAACTGGCAAAACGTTATATTATTATGTTTATTTTATCTAGCTATTTCTTTCTGTATTAGCCACTGTAACTGCAATGCCAAATCTAAATCGATTTTGACAAAAGACAAATCAATGATTTTTAAATAATATTTTTTTTTAATGATATTAGAAGGCAAACAAGCAAGAAATTCACGCCGCCTAGAGACACCAAAAGTGAAAATGGTGCGTTACCAACCTTAGGCCAGGATGTTAGACATCGAGCAAGAATAAGTATACCGGCTACCTTACCCTGCGAACCGGAACACCTCAACAGCAAGCGCTGACATTATGACGGCAGGAATAGGTAAGGCGGTGGTACCAATACGGGCGAGTCGCTGCGAGACTCTACCACCTAATCAAATGTCACGATGTTAGTGACGGTAAGGAGGACCAACACGGAATAAATATATAGATACCTATATAATTTATATACCTATAACTGTTATATTGGTGAAAGAATTAAATAAAAATCGGTTCATTGCGTTGCTAATATTTTGCTTTGAAACCTACTTATTTCCAAACGTTATTGCTCGGCGAAACGAAAACTCGATGCAGTTTAGTATACAAATATTAACATTCGTATTTTATGTGCAAACTAGTCGAACCGGCGAACTTTAAATCTCCTGAACTTAGCAACTTAATATTTTGTATGGAAAAAAACGACGGGTTGCACTCCGGGAGTGCCGGCGGAAGTGAAAACTTTAATGTTAACGATGTTCATTTTTGATATTTTGGAATGGTTAGGGAATAATTTTGCACGAATTGCTTTAATTGTCAGTATGAAAGTACTATCATTTATGTGGTAGAAATAGAATACAATATTATTTTTGCCAAGCGCCTTGCGCCGTCTTACGAATTTTCGATCAGACTTGTCCTGAGGCGAGTTTAGAAGTTTTTACCCATTCCAAAAAGTGTGCAACGCCGCTAAAGAAGTTTTTGCTTCAAAAATATAATTATTTTCCTGTAATTTTGGGGTTATCTTTTTAAGATCATCGTCTCATCGCCTCTGTGGTCTAGCGGTCCGGGTGTTGGACTTGACTGCATGAGGTCCCGGGTTCGAATTCCGTGTCGACCAATAAAAAGAATAATAGTTACAGGTTCAAATCCTGTCTGGGGCGAAATTTTTTCTTTCTTTAAAAATTTATAGAAATTTATCCCACGCACAGGGCAAGTGCTAAAAAAATAAAAAATAAATAATTGGCTTTTTTCAATTTTCTAATAAAAAAAATGTTGGTCGGGATTGGAAACGTGCCCGGTTGGCGAAAGACTTGCCACCTATTACATTGTGGGTCTTAGTGTCTTCGGCTAGTCGTGGGTGCCCTGGTTGTGCCTCTGCCTACCGCTTCGGAGATATGGGCGTGAAGATACTTTACTTTACTTTTACTTTCATCTTTTTAAGAATCTTCTCCTGTTACAAACTAACATAAACCTGAACCTCTGTGGTCTAGCGGTTCAGGTGTTGGAATTGACTGCATGAGGTCTCGGGTTCGAATCCCGGTTCGGGCAACAAAAAGATGGGACTAAGTGTCTTCGGCTAGTCATGGGTGCCCTGGTTGTGCCTCTGCCTACCTCTTTGAGGATATGGGCGTGAAGATACTTAAAAAAATAATTATCAGAATCGAAACACCCGTTCATGCGTGATGCGACGACACAAGGAAATGGGATTTTATTTATGTATGTAAACGTTATATTGTTTATTTAATGTTATCATTTTCTTTTATGTGAGATGTCGGCGAATAAGTACACTTCTCGGATGGTAAGAGACAAGTGCGACCTACAGACACCATAGATATTATAGGTGCGTCGTTGTCCTGTAGGCGGGGTATTAGGTCTATTGTTAATATTTACTTTTTTTATAGATTAAAAATTTTTGTTTACATATTACGTAACGCAATTTGGGGAAAGAGGCGTAATCTCGTAAAACGTCACGATGCGTTACAAGGCAAGAGAGTGTCTTTTTTTACAACACTTTATATAACATTGTTGTTATGTGAAGTGTGTTGTGTTGGCCTGTCATCGTCTTAGATTAAAGCAAGGTAAGGCTAGGCCTGTATTAGTTCGATTTCATGAGTATCAATACCGTCACCTTGTCTGGAGCAATAAAACTACTCTAAAGGGTACTGGGTTTACTGTTTCTGAATTTCTGACAGTGCCTAGACACCGCCTATTCATGGAGGCGCGTAAACATTTTGGAATAAAAAATTGTCGGACTGCAGACAGCAAAATTGTTATCTTGCTTCCTGATAAGAATCGTTGACGTATTGAGATGAAGTCGGACCTTGAAAAGTTGATAATGCAATTTCCTACAATTGAGAAGTCCCAAAAAAGCACTAAGGTCATAAGTGAAGCTTCTACAAAGTTATTGCGACCAAGGCGCAAATGATTATGTTTGTTTTAATCATATTTTGTGGCTGTAATGTTTTTCTTGCCATTATGTATTTTCTTAAACATTTTGCTTTATACATTTGAAGGTACTATTTTTTGATTATGTATCAACGTCTTTTTATCACGAAATTTGAATTTGAACACATTTCTTTTTTTTTACTTCTAACTTCACTTTATTATGTTATTTGTAGGTAATAAAACAATAATTGCTTTTTGTAAACAAATCACAACTTCGAACTTGTAATTTCTTCAATTTTATTTTCTGACTTTGACATAACCTCCTATTGTCTATGAATGTTGTTTTTTTTTTTTAATTCTGTAGGTTAAGTAAAGGCAAAAGATCTGAGTCCATACTGCATTTATATTGTCTTTGAGTGTTATGTGACATAATGTTTTGTTGCATTTTTTGTGTTTTGATTGTTAAATCAGTTTTTCTGTTTCTAGTTTGTGTTCTGTATCTCCTTTTAAGCATTAATATTCAGTCACATTCATGTATTTTTTTTAATGTATAATTTAATCATAAATATTTTAGTTTTTAAGCATAAGGGTTTTTCCTACTCAATTTCAAATGGATGAGTTTGTAAATGTGCCATTAATTGCATTTTTTTTTAATTTAGTTCAGTTTAATTTAGTTTGTTAAGTAGTTTTTTTGTGTTATACATACTTACATAATACATTTTTTTTGCATATTTAACGAGTTAGCGCTATGAGTAGTGATATAATTATTGAAGATAGTTATTCCTCATGTTCTTCCGATGATGATTTTTGTAGTATTAGTAATAGTAGTTCCACAGGGTTGTCACTCCATGACCAATTATGCTCTATATTTTCGCCTTACTCTAAAAATTTTAATTTAATTCATATTAATGCCCAGAGTGTCCCTGCACATTATGCCGATCTTCTTACAACCTTCAGTGGCCTTCCTTTAGACGCTATCTTGATCTCTGAAACCTTTCTAAAGCCCTCTCTTTCGTCTTACCAATTGTCACTACATGGCTTCAAGCTGGTACGTAATGACAGAGTTGGTAAGGGAGGTGGTGGCGTAGCTGTCTATCTTCGCTCTGAATACACCTATAACATTGTTTCGTTATCCCCTAATCCTTACAGTGCTTCCGCGGAATACGTATTTGTAGAAGTTCCCACTGGACACTCCAAAGTTCTTGTTGCAGTGTTTTACAGTCCTTCACTCCTGATTGATTATTTCCCTACCCTTGATAATGTACTCAATGATTTACGTCCGCTTTATAATGATATTTTTATCTTAGGTGATTTTAACGCTTGCCTAATTAAGAACGACCACCGTACTCAAAAACTTTTGGAGGTTATTTCCTCTGTTAATCTATTTATTCTGCCTCTCTCTCCCACTCATCATTTTCCAAATACCACCCCTTCTCTTCTTGATTTGATAATTGTATCCAATCCGTATCGCGTCTGTGTTCATGGTCAACTCCCTGCGTGCTTCTCTTACCATGATCTAATTTTCCTCTCATATAAGATTCGCACTTGTAAGAGAAAAACGTCCTATGTTATGCGTCAATGTTATACGGATATTGATATCGATTTACTTAAAGCTGATATTGATTCTGTTGACTGGTCCTTAGTGATAGATAGCAACAATATTAATGAGAAAATTTCTAATTTCAATCATGTTTTATTAGGTATCTATGACAAACACGCTCCGGTTAGAAAAAATAGACGAAAATATGACCCAGCTCCTTGGATAACTGACGTTATCAAGTGTGTGATGAAGAGAAGGTACAAGGCTAAAAGACATTTAAGGAAGTTTCCGACAGACGAGAATTTAGCTATTTACAAATCTCTACGTAATCGTTGTAATCGTCTTTGTCGTTTGGCAAAACGTAAATATATCAACGATGTCCTTGTGTCTTCTGGGTCTGATTCGGGTAAAGTTTGGAATCTCTTAAGGTCTCTTGGTGTTGGTCGTTCATCTGATTCTGGTGAGTGTGGCGTTGATTTAAATTCCCTTAACATCCACTTTTCTACTCCGCCTGTAATTCTGGATAATATCGTTAAAGACACCACCATTGCTCTTCTGGCCTCTAATTCTCTTCCTTCCTGCCCTGCTTTTGCTTTTGAATTATTAGATGAATTTAAGGTGAAGAGACATGTTCTTGCTATTTCTTCTGCTGCTATTGGTAGTGATAGTGTTTGCTCGCGTATGATTACTCCTATACTTTCCGAACTCCTCCCGATACTTTGCAACATTTTTAATTTCTCTTTGACTTCTGGCTCTTTCCCTGATGCTTGGAAGATGGCAAACATTATTCCTTTGCCAAAGACCCAAAATGCCTCTTCACCATCTCAGTTTCGCCCAATCTCAATCCTTCCTTTTCTTTCAAAGGTGTTAGAGCACATTGTCCACTCCCAATTGGCTAATTTTCTTAGAGAGAATTGTCTCCTTCATCCGAATCAGTCAGGCTTTCGCCCTGGGCATAGTACAGTCACTGCTTTAATTCGAGTGACTGATGATATCCGTCAACCTATTGACGAAAAACTACTTACTGTTCTCGTCCTTCTAGATTTTAGTAGTGCTTTTAACTCGGTAGATTTTGATTTGTTAATCAGGGTGCTTGCGTCTTTAAATATATCTTTTTCGGCCCTCGATTGGTTCAGTTCGTATCTAAATGGACGTTCGCAGTGTGTCATCTCTGGTGAAGTCAAGTCCAAATGGATTGATTTAAAGGCTAGGGTTCCTCAACGAGGTGTCCTCTCACCACTCTTATTTTCTATATTTATTAACACCATAACAAACATTATCCACTCAAATTTTCACCTTTATGCGGATGATCTACAGATATATCGCCACTTTCGTGCCGGGGACATATCAAACGCTATTAGTGATATAAATAATGATTTAGATCGAATCCATAATTGGGCTCAATCGTTTGGCCTTTCTGTAAATCCAGCTAAGTCACAAGCTATAATCATTGGAAGTCGACACATGTTGAATGTTATAAATAGTGGTGTGATACCTAATTTATATTATAACAGTATATCTATACCTTTTACTTCATGTGTTAATAATTTGGGTATTTCGTTAAGTTCAGATCTATCTTGGAACTCATACGTCAGTAAAATAAGTAAAAAAATTCATTACACTTTTCACTCCCTTAAGCCTCTTCAAAATTTCTTGCCCATTAAAACTAAAATTTATTTAATGCATACACTTATACTTCCTATTATTGACTATGCTGACTCATGTTACCTTGATGCCACTGAAGAGGTAGTGAATAAACTTGAAAAGATGCAAAATCTTTGTATTCGTTTCGTGTTTGGTATAAAGAAGTTTGACCATGTTTCTAGTTTCCGTAATAAGTTGCAATGGCTGTCTATATGACAGCGCAGAAATTTTCACATCCTTTGTTTGCTGTTCAAAATTTTATTTCATCCGTTGTCTCCTAAATATATGCGCAATTCATTTAATTTTTTACATTCACACGATTCACCCTGTCGTTCATCTGTCCGTACTCAGTTGCGATTTCCCACAAGTCATTCTGCTGCATATTCGCACTCCTTTACAGTTCATGCTGTTAGGTTATGGAACTCGCTTTCTAGTGAGATTCGTGAATGTGAAACCCTAGTTTCTTTCAAAAAACAATTAAAAGAACTTTTTTTAAGAGTTATTTAGCTTTATTTGTGTAGATAGTTATATTTCGGTATGTATTATGTTTAGTATGTAATTGTATTATTTTTTTTGTATAGTTTTGTACACCAGGTCTACATATTCCATTTATTGTTTTCCTTTAACGGGTTGGCTGGAAGAAATTTCATTCATTTGAGATAAGCTCGCCCTTTGTACTTATGTTTATTTTAGTCTTAAGTTTTTCTGTATTTTTTTTTTGTGTACAACAAAGAGTTAATAATAATAATAATTGTTATTTTTTTTTAAATAAAAAAATAGTTTACATATTTATTAAATGTATTTTTTTGGTATTATTACCGTAAGACAATTTAAAGTATTCTAAGTATAAAAACTATAATATAACTTTTTGCGACTTTAGGATAAAAATGGTCACTTGAGTTTACGTAACGTTTAGAGAAGGGGAGAGGGGGTACAGAAAAACGTTACGGTGCGACACAAGGGGAGGAGGAGGCGTTAAAAATCTTCAGATATTGCGTTACGTAATACTTGAACGTTACAAGGTAAACAATTGTTTATTACTAACTTTTAGCACATTTTCTATTTTATTTTATGCCCGAACCAGGGATCAAACCGCGACTTCAAGAAGTCCCGGTTTAATGCTTAAGCCAATTTAATAATTATTTATGAAATAATTATTAGTTTAAGGCTTGGCACCGACTTCAAACGCCAATAGTAAATAGCACATATAAATAATAGGTAGTATGTAATCAATGTTAAATCTTTATTATTTTTTACTTTTTAGTTTAGCACTCATATGATTTATTTTAATAAAAATAAATATCGGAATAGGTGTAAATAGATGAAAATGCTCATAAAATAAAAACTAATAGGCCTACCTGAATCATTTTTATGGGACTAAATATGGACGAAGCTATTCCGCATCAAACAAAAAAAGAATTACGTAAATCGGATCAGAAACTTCGGAGAAGTCGGTGTACATACATAAAATATATGTACCGGCTGAATAGAGAACCTCCTCGTTTTTTTTAACTCAGTTGATAAAAGTAGGCCGAGGTAGGTGACAAATATACATAAAGAAGATTGATATTGACAAGCATTGTAGATTGAAAACTCACAGCGATATCTTGTTCAAGCGCAAGAGTAATCATGATATTCCTGGACGAATCTAAACATAATAAACAAACACATTTTTCCGATATCAACTTCAGATATAACTTCCAACTTGATAAATATTTACCTCATACACTATGTAGCTAGGGTTGTCGACGTAACAATTCTGGGATAAATGTCTTTGGACAATCGCATAAAATGTTGTTAGAAACTATGCAAAATACTAAGTTCTGTCAAACAATAAAAAATCAAATAAAGATGTTGGCCACAACAATGTTTCTTGATTTGAATTCAGAATCTTTTATGAAAATAAGTACGTATATATTTTTCTAATTTAACGTATTATTAAATATGGAGTCGTCCACTCGTCCAAAAGATCGTGTCGCGGTTATCGCACTGCAGCCGATATACTTAGTTACGTACGAACTCAAATTTTTGAAATACTGAAAAATTTTAATTTAACTAGAAGATTAATTTACCGTAATGTCGAACGATAAAATGAAGACTCAAGTTTAGAAGTCAGAAAAAGAAGCGGTCGCCCACGCTCTGTTTGGAAACCAGCAGTTGTAAAAGCTGTGTAAGCGCGAATTCAAAGAAATCCCATCCGTAAGCAGAAACTTTTAGACCTTGAGATGGGGTAAAGAAAAACCACGAAAGAAAGGGGTGTTGAATGACGATTTAGGACTACGAGCTTATTACAGAAAAACAGGACATCGCTTGGATTCGGGCCTATTAGACATGAGCCTAAATATAGTCCACGTTTTGTTGAAGCAGTACCTAGAAAAAGCACCGTCAATTTTTTTTTGGACGAAATTTTTTTTAATGTGGAGGAAAGCTACAACAAGCAAAATAATAAGGTGTCGCCCACAACAGTGACGAAGCAAGCTACCGTATTTTGGGTGTCCAGCGAAGCAATTTTTCATCCTCTGTCATGGTTTGGTTAGGAGTCTTATATTGTGGCTTAACTGAGATACACTTTTGTAAGAAGAGCGTGAAAAAACGAAGACTTGCCCTCTTCCAGTCCAGATTTGAATCCGTTGGATTACAAAATTTGACAACACCTGGGATAGAAGGTCTGCACAAAACCTAATCTCAATTTGGAGTCACTCAAGGCATCCCTGGTCAAAGCAGTTGCCAATATTAACAAAGACCTCGTGCGTGCTGCTATAGACAACTGGCCGCGCATATTGAAGCCTTGTATTGAAAATCGCTCGCAATGAATGAAAAAATGAAAAAATTAGCTCAATTTGAGTAAACGTAATTAACATAAGCAGGCACGTTTCATTGGTTTCTTTTTGATAAATAAATGTTTATTTTAAACACAAACAGGTGATTATTATTCAACAATAAACATGTGACAGAACTTCATAAGTTCGCACCGTTGACCGCACAAATCTGCAATAAACCGACTTCGTTTTCATAAAGTACAAAAAAATTAGCATTTTCCTCGATTTCCATGGTATTCTAGAATCAGATGTGGTAGCAATAGGATCTCTTCCTAAATGATTTTTGTAATCGGTTCCGAAACGACGAGGAAATCGATTAATATACATAAAAATACCAGGTCCGTTTATATAAGATCCTCCTTTTTGAAGAATAAGGTTAAAAAGACAGTGATTATGAAAATACCAAAACCATATTTTAGACCTACATAGTTTTATGCCGCTTCTCATCAAGCTTCGTGAAGCGTTCGTCTAATACATAAATAAATTTTAATCATAGCAACGAAGATAATCTTAGAACAAAATTTAGAGATCATTATTTTTACGCCTACTGAATAAAAGTCGTTTTATTTTCGTCATATTGGATTCTAGTTAATATCATATGATATTATGACACTCGAGATAATGACCAAGAGCGAAATAAATAAATGTTACAACAGCAGCAGCAAAGGTGGACAAAGTTAATGTTATCTGTACTTATAAAATAACATGTTCTGACTGAATGATTCATCATCATTGAAAGAAAACCAAGAATCAATTGATAGCCAAGAAATTTGGTGGGTAGGGTCGTTTTAACGAAGTTAACTAAGGGTGAAATTTTGTAAATTTAACCCCTGAGGGGGTAAAATACGGGTAGATGATTTATAAAGAAAATCGAATTTTTTTTAAGTTACAAACATGAAACTTTATTTTTAGGCTACTTATAAAAAAATATTAGATACGATTTTAAGCGTTTCTGGAAGTACCGTTTCTGGAAATAAAGGGGGTAACAAAGGGGTAAAAAGTTTATATGAAAGTCCTTATTTATGGGCTATAATTATTAAATATATTAACTGATAAGCGAGCGAATTCTCAAGTAATAACTATATATATATATGAAAATTCTTCTGAATCACTTTGCAAAGAAAGAAGAAGAAAGGCATCAAAATCAGTTGCATAGTTTTAAAGACACAAGAACTTATGTACAGACAGCTTTAAACGACTAAGTATAATAAGCTTGAGTTGCTAGTCTGCGAAACAAATACGTAGAAGTTGTTGATTAAGCTACCGAATTAAATTTAATGAAATCTTAGAACTAGAAATACAGAATCTATATTTTTTATGGTATCGGAAGGCAAACAAGCAGACGGATTTTCTGATGGTAAGAAATTCACGCCGCCTACCAAATGTGGTAATGATTCGCTGCCAACATGAGACCGAGATATTAGGCCTCGAGCAAAAATAAGTTTTAGGCTACCTTATCCTCCGAATCGAAACACGTCAACAGCAAGTACTAACACTATGGTGGCAGGAACATGGAAGGCTGGCAAGGCAGGAATAGGTAGAGCCGTTTTACCAATCCGGGGGAGTCGCTTTGAAACTCTACCAACTGTCTCTACAAATGTCACGGTGTTAGTGACGGCAAGGCGATATTCGCCTTTTAGAAGCTGCCAGGCAGGAAGGGAGATGGTCTATTCTGCATATAATTTCAAAATTCCTTTAGGCGTGTAAGGGTAACCCTTGACTAGGGATGCCGATGTTTTGGCATTTTTCGGGTTTTTTCTAAAAAAAAACGTTTGTCATCAGATTCTGTAATTCTTTTTAGTAGAAAAAGTTTAAATCAAAAACCACTTCCCGAATAATAATACATTCAACACATTTTTTTTTCTGTTAATTTATGAATAAGTAAATTTTATACTCGAATATTTTGAGTTACCGTACGGAAAAAAATCAAAATTCATTAAAAATCGATTACACCCTTCGCGTAACAAGTATACAAAAAACACAGTTAAATTAAGAACCTGTTTCCTTACAAATTCTCGAAATCTTTAACAAAGAAAAGTGTAACTTCCAACTTCGGGATTTTCTTGTAATTACTTAATCTCTAATACTATCTTAAGGTAATCTTAAGAGTAGTTTTGTGTGAGTTAAAATTAAAAGAGGCGAGGTTGAAAGTCAAACGAGTACTCTAAAAACTGATATCGCATATAGCACCAAAGATGTTAGTGGTTATGTCACTAGCCTTAACTTTACAGATACCATGACTCATAAAATATCATTCCTTCATCAGCACCTGTCTATAATGTGATAACCCTAAATACACTCTTCAGAAAAGTATTTTATTCTCAAAATATCAAACTGAATATTGTTTTAGAAATCCCACTTATTGTATATTAATGTATTAAACATTTTATTGCTTTAGTTAATCATTCCACAATTTTTTTTACAACTCTCTTTTAAGCCCCGAACCTCCTTATTAACCCCCGATGTAAAAACAGGGTTGTTATAAATTTGACGTCTCTGCCTATCTGTGTGTCTGTCTATCTTTGGCATCATTCTGCAGTGATTTCAATTTAGTTGTTTTTGTTTTAAAGGTGACTTATGTGAGAGTGTTCTTAGACATGTTTGATGAAATTTATTTTTTTATTAAGTGAATGGACGGTTAGAAGTTTAACATGTGTGTGCGTGTATATGTGTGTCTGTGCGTGTGTCGAAAGTCGAAACGTGTGTACAGATTTTTATTTGAAAGTTGACGTTATCGAGATGGTAATTAGCTACATTGCATGGAGGTTTTTGTAGCGGGTTATTAGATTTTTTTATTATACCTATAGTATCTTCACGGCCACTTCATAATCTAATAAATATTTTGATCTTTAAATATTACTTTTGCTAGTTTTTAAAAAGACATTGCCCACGTTTAAGAGTTTCAACTTACCCCCGGATACTGGTAGCCTAAGCCATTTCTTGTAACATAACTTATGTACAATACCAGTGAAAATTGCATCAAATTAGATTCAGTTTCAAAAATATAGAGTTTCGCAGCGACTCGCTCGGATTGGTACGAGGGTCAAACTGAAAGTTCTTAGAAAATCAAAAACTAAGCATTCTAGCAAGTTATTAGTTTTATTATAACTTTTCAAAATAGCGTCCATTTACATCAATTCGCTGCATTCGATGGAACCATTGAGAAAAGCACCTTGCCCACTCGGCCTTAGGGGTCTCTTCGACGGCGTTTTGAAACGCAGCCTCTGCTTCTTCGGCGTCTATAAAATGTTTTCCTCGAAGTTTTTCTTTTATTTTCGGGAACGAATAAAAATCTCAGGGTGCGAGGTCGGGGCTATACGGCGGGTGACCCAGTAATTCCACGTCTGAGGTCACCAAATAGTCGATCGTTTGTCTGGCGGTGTGCGACGAGGCATTGTCGTAATGAAGGAGGATCCTGCTGCGAGGTCGTTTCTCTCGAACTTTTTCCAAGACAAGTGGCAAACAGTTGTTAGTGTACCACTCTGCATTAACCGTTCCGAAGAACGAGGCCACCATCTTTTTTCCAACACTTCGACCTCTCTTCACTTTAGTTGACAACTCTTCGGAAGGAAACACCCACTGAGCAGACTGTCTTTTGGTTTCCGGATCATAACAGTAAATCCAGCTTTCGTCACCCGTTAGTATGTCGAACACAGCATTTGAGTCACCTCCGTTAAATTTTTGGATCATTTCTCGGCACCAATCAACACGGCGGAGTTTTTGAGCCTCGGTCAAATTATGCGGTATCCAGCGGGCACAAAGCTTCCTGACCGCTAAATGTTCATGGAGGATTTTGTGCACTTGACTCATACCTATGCCTAGACTTGTCCGAATCTGCTGATAGGTCACTCTTTTGTCAGTCTCTATCATACGCAGCACAACACTGATATTGTCTTCAGTCGTCGCTGTAGAAGGCCGTTCCTCACGCAAATCATCGGTGAGATTAGTTCGACCACGTTTGAATTCATTAAACCAGTTGTAAACTGTGGCACGAGATGGGGCTTCATCGTGAAAAGCCAATCGAAGTCTATCATAACTTTCTTGTTGACTTATATGACATCGAAAGTCATAAAAAATCATTGCACGAAAATTTTCTCGGCTTAAATTCATTCTGACGTGCACAGACAATTTTCAATTTGCCGCCAAATCGTAAAACAAATGACAAATGAATGAAATGTATACTCAATATTATTGGTAAAGAGTTCTATTTTCAAAATTTAAACTTATTTTTTTAATATAATGCTTTTAAGTTGCCAGTTCTAAAAACTTTCAGTTTGGCCCTCGTACCACCGCCTTACCTATTCCTACCGCCATAACGTCATGACGGGTTCCGGTTCGGAGGGTAAGGTAGCCGATAAACTTACTTTTGCTTGAGGCCTAACATCCTGACCTCAGGTTGGCAACGCACCATTACAATGTTTGGTGTCTCTAGGCGGCGTGAATTTCTTACCATCAGGAAATCCGTCTGCTTGTTTGCCTTCCTATAACATAAAAAAAAATTTTTTTTTAATAAACAGAGAGACACAAAACCTTACTGTTGTTTTGTTATAAGTTCGCCTTATTGGTTTTTGTATCAAAATTCGCGAAGCAGCTCATAATTAGTAAAAGAATTAACTGATCAACAGGTTACTAACGTCTCTGAATACGGCCGTTTGTTTCACAGTGTGATATGGTATTTGATCATATTGGAAGGCAAGCAAACAGATAGATTTTGTGATGATAAGAAATTCATGCTGCCTAGACACACCAAAAGAAAAATGAGTTGAACAATCCTGGATAGAATATTTCTTTTAAAATATTTTTTCATTAAATTATTTTTATTTTAGCACTTGCCCTGTGCAATCCTGTCCGGGAAGAAGTTTATTTTCTTTCTTAAAAATTTATAGAAACTTAACCCAAGCACAGGCCAAGTGCTAAAATAAAAATATCTTAGGAGAAATGGAAGTTATGACCATTATAAATGTGAATTCATCTGTAACGATGAACTCATTTAGTAGTTACATAACTACCCGCGTTAGCGGGTAAGAAAGTAAAATGAAAAAACTTAGAGGATTTTTTTCTAGATTACACGTGAGACTTAGAAAAGTCGTCATAAAATGTAACTGGAAGAAAAGGATACAAAAAAGAAAATATCGTATGTCCGAAATTTAATGTATACATACCATTCAGGATAACCTTTAAATATCACAACATCATTTCATGTTTTAAAGATTTTTAGACTTTTAACAAGTGGTCAATTTACCAAAAAAATAACTAGAAAAAGTGTTCTGTTGCTCAAGAGATTGGCAGAGGCCACCCACGTCTAGCCGAAGACACTACATTCCACAATACGATATGTAGCAAACCTATCGCTATCGCCAACCGGGCACACGTCCAATCCCGGGGAGTAATGTTTTTATTATAAAACAAGCCGTCCCGGCAAACTTCGTAATGCTTGACATTAACAGCTAATAACAATCTAAATATACAAAACTCAAAGGTTTGACTACAACTCGTACTGACTGACTGACTGACATAGTGATCTATCAACGCATAGCCCTAAATATTGGAAGGATCAGGCTGACATTTGGCACGCAGGTAGATCTTATTATGTAGGCATTCGCCAAGAAAGGATTTTGATAAATTCTACACCAAAGGGGAAAAATTGGGGATAAAAGTTTGTATAAATTTTCTTAGATAGGATTGAAGATTCCACGATGAAGACGTCCGCTTAAATAGGATTTTGATAAATTCAACCCCCACACAACCCCCATGGAGATAAAATAAGGGATGATGGAGAATGTAAACATATTAGTTTAAACCTATCAGTACCTAATGGAACAAATATATCAAGATGAACAAAATGTTAGCGCCTAATGATAGATTAATTAAGAGCAAAGAAGTTTTGTAGGCCCTAATTTTTTATACACGTTAAACAAAAGTAAAATATATTTAATATCATTAATTCTTAACGCGAGCGAAGCCTTGGGCAAAAGCTAGTTATTTATATGGCAAAAAATGAATTGTTTTTTCATCTTTAAAAACTTTAAAAACATATTCCGAGTCATGTGATAGACTTGGCATATGTTCATGGAGAGTATTGTTGGAGATATTACTATTGGAATAAATTGAATGTGCCACCATTTCTAAAGATTCTTTTCTTTCTACTTTACCTTTTCTGGCAATTTTGGCTCTATTTATAAAAAAGTAAATAGAGTTTAAAAATTAAATTTCAAATCAGACGCTACTTATTTGCGATCCCGACCCGTGGTACAACTACGATGTCCAACTGGTTGTACTACGAAGAAGTAAAGTTACCCATAGTTCAACTATTTTTTTTATATATTTAAATAATATAAATGGACGGGAGTTTTCAAAACTTGTGTATTTTGCTACCACCGCAGATAAAATATTCAGAAGGGGTTGGTTTCCGCTCTAGAATCTTAGTGAATCATAACAAAATAATTCATTCATACGCAACCGCTTTAATGGTGCATGATATTTTATGAAACAACAGGCAGATGTCAGAATAAACGTATTTAATACTGACACAATTCTAAATTTCTGAGCTTTTAACATGAGTTGTTTTTTTACGTTCGATCATTAAAGTACGTACATACATGAGTTGCTAGTTACGTTCGATCATATGAGTACGTACAAACATGAGTTGCTTTATGTTACGTTCGATCATTAAAGTACGTACATACATTAGTTGCTTTATGTTACGTTTGATCATATGAGTACGTACAAACATGAGTTGCTTTATATTACGTTCGATTATTTAAGTACGTACAACCATAAGTTATGAAACCAACTTTTGTCTCTATACAATATAAGTATCAAAGACATTTAAACCAACAGCGGTGAAAGCAAATTGCAAATTTAAGTATTTAGAACGCCATTTTACATTTTCTATGATTCTGGGGAAAGACCGGTAATCGGATCGATGGCCCTTTTGACCCCCGCGGCTGACCGCAAACAACTGTCGAATTGTTATAAAGATTAAAGTCTGGCCTTTCTCTTATTGAGGAATTCAAAGGCTGTTTTTACAGAAAATTCTCCAATAGGAATATTGAATACTTATAAATGAGGAGAATCAGTATTCATTTCGATTTTTAATCAGATATCATATTAGAGAGGGAAAGAGTATAATAATAATAATAATAAATACCCCCGGACAAATCACACAAGTTGAATCTAACCCCAAAGTAAGCAAATTATATGCTTGTGTTATGGGTGTTAGTCAACGATATTATTGCATATAAATACTTATATAGAGACCAGAATAAATTTAATAAACTATATGAATGAATGAATGAATCTAAATGTTCATCACACAAATGCCTGCCCCCGTCGGGAATCGAACCCGAGCCTCGCGGTTGGTCGATGTAGTTAGGCGAGTACGCTAGCCACTCGACCAATGAGGCGGTCAAGAATAAATTAATAGTTTAAAAAACACTAAAACACGCTTCTATAGGTGCACGTAAAATTAAAAAATTATATTACTGGGTTGAAATTTGGACTTATATGCTTTTAATACTTGATTGTAAAAGCGTGGGGCGCTGGAGCAGTTTCCCTATATAATATTTTCCCTACTACTTTATGCTTGTAGCTTAACACGCGTCTAAAGTTGTTTTGTTTTAACACAGAGCTATCATCGCGTTACAAACATACAAAAAAAGTTCCGTAAAATTGAGCACCTGCTCTTTTTCGGAGTTGTTTAAAAACTACGAAAAGGATTTTTTGGTACTTACTTAACAAATTTTATGAGAGTTTAAAACATTTTTGGACATCGTACTTCAAAAACGAGATAAGAATAATAAAAACCAATTGGCATAAACAAGACCACTTCACTGCTTATCAATAATATGTCCGTTGTTTCTTAGAAAAAATTGCGTCGGGCAGAGCGTCAAACAATTTTTATCAGCTTCCTCGCTTGGATGGTTTGTTTGAATGGCAAGAATTATTGAGTTCCAGCCTCAACGGAACGGGAAAAATTAGCCAAAAATCAGGGAAAATAGTGTCTAGACCAGTGCAATAACTAGAGAATGTTATTAACGTTCGTAAGAATATAATAATTGAAATCAGAATCCGATCCTTTCACAGTCATTAATAATAACCTATCTATAGATACTAAATATAGGCCTACTTATAGTTCTATGGCGAAGATATTTTTCTTAATTACTGAAAAATAATAGTGGTTGCCCAACTGATTTAAAATAGCACTATCTTTTTTATTAGATACGTTATTAATAAATAATAATTAAAAAAAAGTATATTAGGAAATTAGGTATTCAAAAATTTTTGATACCTATTTTAATGTAGGTAGATCCTGCAATTTTTATGGTATTTGTAAATCGATTTATAAAAAAATAATTTTATTTTTGACAATGGAATATTATAATACATAATGGATCATAGTACAATTTTTCATTACGTAAGAAAAGTCTACCTTTTTTCCAATTGCTTTTCAATACCATAAGAAAGTACCAAGTTGATATAAACAGATGGCGCTGTGCCAGAATACATCGTGCAAGTGTAACGTAAAGTTACAATAGTAATTATTGTTCCTACACATTGAAACAATTGTCGTAAATAGGCGACGGTTGTCTCTTACCAATAAGATTTTTGTATGTACATTGCAAATTTTATTGCACAACGTACTTTTAATTTATATTCATTGTCCATTACGAGTGTGTAATATAGGGTTTTTAAGATATCGAATCGATACTATATATTAGGAGTGCGTAATGTGGGGTTTTTAAGATATCGAATCGAAACTATATATCGATATCCGGTATCGGATTCTGAAACTATATATCGGTGAATCGGTCTGTATTTATATCAAACCTATAAGACGATGTTAGCTAAAACTGTATACCTACCGTATGATGATATGATACCGTATAACATGATATCATTGTAATTTAATGTATTCAAATCTATCTGGATTTGGTATGTAGCCACATTGAGTGTATTTACAGATATTTAATGGTTACTTTTACAAATAAAATAAAGTAATATTTACAGAAATAGGTATTTGTTTTAGTAAATTTTGCATAAAAAAATATACCAATTTGGTACCTACTACCTATTTACAAGCAAAATGCGTAAATAAACTTAACAATATCGATGTCAATGAACTTTCCTTTATACTTCTAGCAGGCTTAGGACTGGCTGCAAGTGTTTGGAATGAGATAGATCAGTTCGTGACTGATAAGTCAATTTGACCGTTTTAAGCGCAATTCACACTCATAGCGGGAGTGTGTCAGGTGCAGGTCGGGACGGAAGTACGGCAGGTCCAATTATGTACTTGTATTATTTGCTGTCGCGTACCCGTGGATATGGATGTTGTTGTTGTCGTACTTATAGTCGCCGTCGAAGTAGTCGCTGCTGATGTCGTTGATGTTGTTGAGCCTACAGCTAAAGTCACACTTATTTCCTGTACTTATTTTCAAGTGGGCTTTCAAATTTCCGGTAGTGCCTTTGTGACCAGGTAGGTAGGTATACGAATCACCACAAACTCGACATTTGGCCTTTTTGTCTTCAGTATTTGTTTTATTAAAATAATCTCAAAGGGTAGGTAGGTAGGTACTTGAATTTACACGAGACATTTCGAAATGATTTATCAATTAGAAACTGAAATAAATCTAATTAACCTAACTAACATTTTGCATATTAGGTATGATACAAAAACACAACACTTAACTATTTATCTACAACTTAATATAGGTAGGTACCTAACTAATAACATAACTAACATCTGTAACCTATAATAAATAAATAAATAACTCTAGACAAGTTACACAAATTGAATCTAACTCCAAAGCAAGCTAATTAGGTAGGTAGGTATATGCTTATGTTATGGGTATTCGTCAACGACTCTAATACACAGAAATACTTAGATAGACACCAGAATACATTTTATATACCTACACCCAGACCCGGAAATGCAGATATCTAAAATGTTCATCACACAAATGCCTGCCCCCGTCTGGAATCGAACCCGAGCCTCGCGGTTGGTCAGCGTAGTTAGGCGTGTACGCTAGCCACTCGACCGACGGGGCGGTCAATAATGAAAGAACATACCTACCTACCTAAATTAACAAACTTGTTCGCGCTTCGAGACCCTGAAATCTGAATCTATCAATAGAATAATAAGAAAGAATTAGAAATGTAATCAGTAAGAATTCCGAAAAATTGCCAATCGAAAATGATTCCTATTACCAAAGACAATATATTATCTATTACTGACTGTTTAATGTATTTTAAAATATGGCAAAATACACGAGAAAGTAAAGAAATTACCTTAATCTTAATATGTTTAAAGTATGAAATCCTACAAATGACCAGCTATTGCTATTTCACTCGCCCACAGCCACATACAATCCTTTCAGTCGCCCGCGCAAGCGTCCTCCTGCATCGGTTCTATCGGTTCGTCGTATATCGTATCTTCTGTTCGTTTGTAGACCGTATTACGAGGTGATACGGTTTGATTTGATATCCTATTTAGATACCGAATCGAGCGTATCGCTACGATTCACTAATATAGGGTTTCAAAAAATATATAGTTTTGATACGCATCGATATCGGATATTACGATATTGGTCTAATATACGTTTCAATATCTATTTACGATTTGTATCGCCCACTCCTACTATATATTGATATCCGGTATCGGATTCCGAAACTATATATTTTCTGAAACTATATATTGGTGAATCGGTCTGTATTTAGTAACATCAAACCTTTAAGACGATGTTAGCTAAAACTGTATACCTACCGCATGATGATATGATACCGTATAACATGATATCATTGTAATTTAATGTATTAAAATCTGTCTGGATTTGGTACGTAGGCACATTGAGTGTATTACAGATATTTAATGGTTACTTTTACAAATAAAATAAAGTAATATTTACAGAAATAGGTATTTGTTTTAGTAAGTTTTGCATAAAAAAATATACCTATTTGGTACCTACCTACTACCTATTTACAAGCAAAATGCGTAATTAAACTAAACAATATCGATGTCAATCAATCAATCGAATCGATAGCAGGCTAAGGACTGGCTCTTTGTGTTTGGAATGAGATAGATCAGTTCGTGACTGATTAGTCACGAACGACGAAGATAGCGGTCTAGCCAGGTGACGTTATAAAAGTCTTTAAACGTACACAACAGTAGTAATTTCGAAAAAAAAACAAATGAGAGCTGGGCTACTTATAAAAATAACTACGTTAATTAAAACTAATTTCAAAACTAAAAGGAAAAAAATCATAAATATTTAATAAAAATCGGTGCCAAGCCTTAAACTAATAATTATGTTATAGTAAGTATTACATTGGATTGGCACCGGTTTCAAACCTATTAGTTAATAGCACATATAAGTAATAGATAGTGGTAGTAGTAGTAGTAGTAGTATCACGCCCATATCCCCGAAGAGGTTGGCAGAGGCACAACCAGGGCACCCACGACCAGCCGAAGACACTAAGTCCCACAATGTGATAGGTGGCAAGCCTATCGCCAACCGGGCACATTTCCTATCCCGACCAACATATTTTTTACTAGAAAATTGGAAAAATCCAATTTTCTTTTTGTTGACCGACCCGGGATTCGAACCCGGGACCTCATGCAGTCAAGTCCAACACCCGGACCGCTAGACCACAGAGGCGACTAATAGGTAGTGTATAATTAATATTAAGTTTTAGAGTACACTTTTTTGTATGATTGTAACGCTATTGGTCACCCAGTTACAAAACTGTTTGATGATTGTTTTTGAAAATATAGTTTATGATTCTGATGTGGTTCCATAATTATTTTTATTATGCTTCGAGAATGCTATCTGCAAGTGGCTTGTAAGTTATAGTTAATCTAATATACAAAATTCTCGTGTCACACTGTTAGCAGGGACGACGTTTGGGTATGGCGCGGTTGGGCAACCGCCCAGGGTGCCAAGATGTTAAGGGGCATCAGATCCTGTACGCTATATGTTATTTACCTTTTAGTTAGGTTTTGAACAGCAAATAGGGGGCGTCGTATAAATTACGCCCCAGGGCGCTGCTATTACTAAAACCATTACTGAGTCTGTGAGTCTGTTAGTTATCGTACTTCTCCGAAACGGCTTTACCGATTTTCACCAAATCTTGTATGCATAATATATTCCGTATGTCTGATAATCGAAAATCGTCTAAGTGAAAAGTTTGACTCACATCAAATTTTTTTAGTAACATTGCATATAGAAAATAGCAGAACATCGTCTGATACGTCAGCTAGTTATACATAATTTTTTTGTTTGTGGGACCATTTCAAAATTATTAGTTATCTTTCAAAAAACTAATTATCAACTCATGACATGCTAACTAACAAAATAGTTTGAATCGTTTTATGTACTTACCTTGCTGCATTTCATTATTGCATGAAAAGTGAACAAACTCACGAACTAACCGCCAAATATTTTATTATATTATATAGCAACTAGCAGTTTCACGCAACTTCGCCGCCGTAACTTGGCTTCTACTTCACCGCCTAAAAAACAAACTCACTCAGGGATAATGTAGCAATGTTCTAAAGGTCAAAGAATTTTTGAAATCGGTCTAGTAGTTTCGGAGCCTATTCATTTCAAACAAACAAACAAACAAAAAATTAAACATTTCCTCTATATAACATTAGTATAGATAAAGAACTAGTATTGGAATTCCATTAAATAATTTTATTAACCTCCTATTTACACATTCACATGAAAAGTTACATTTGAAAAGGATTTGTAGCGGAAAAATGAAGACAGACATGCTGATGCAGCATCCATCCACTATTTATGTTTCGCCGACTCGTCCGGTGAAAGCCTCCGATGAAAGTTCCATCGTATCTGCGAATTGCAGGCGTGAAAATAAAATGGGGAATTCAGCTTTCAAAAATAGTAGCAATCGAAGCGTTGTCGGGAAAAGTTGTACTGATATTTCACCACTGGGATACATACGGCGCAGTGCAAATGGCTCTTCAGCATACTTGTTCGGAGTTCAATTTGGACACTGAACATGTGAAATGATGCTACACTTGTTATCATATAACGTTTTAGCAATTTTCAGTCGATTCCAAAAAGGAAGATGTTCAATATTCAATGTTTTTTTTTAAACGTTGAAAGCAAATGGTCTGTGATGCTACACTTTTTATAATGTACCGTTTTACAAATTTTTAGACGATAATAATTATATTGATCGCCTCTGTGTGCGGTCCTGGTGTTGGACTTGACTGCATGAGGTCCCGGGTTCGAATCCCGGGTCGGCCAACAAAAAGAAAATTGGATTTTTCCAAGTTTCTAATTTAAAAAAATGTTGGTCGGGATTGGAAATGTGCCCGGTTGGCGATAGGCTTGCCACCTATCACATTATGGGACTTAGTGTCTTCGGCTAGTCGTGGGTGCCCTGGTTGTGCCTCTGCCTACCTCTTCGGGGATATGGGCGTGAAGATACTTTTAGACGATTATAACAAAGAGGTAATATATCAGTTTTTTTTTAACCGTTGAAAGTGAATGATCTGTGATGAGTACACTTGCTATAATGAACCGATTTACCAATTTTTAGTCGATTACAAAATGAAAGAGGTTACATATTATTTTTTTACTAAATTAACCGTAACCTCTTATTTTGGGAATCGATTATATGTTCATTACTTTTTTGTTTTGTTACGCCGTTGAAAGTGAATAACCTGTGGTGGGTACACGTGTTTTACCGTTTTACCAATTTTCAGTCGATTAGAAAAAAGAGGTTACATATTCACTTTTTTTGTTATTATTTTACACCGTTGAAAGTGAATGGTCTATGGTCATACACTTGCTGCTGAAATTTAGTAAGCAAGTGTATTCTTTGAACCGCAATATAAATTTTTTACAAAAATAGAAAAATAACAAGAAATTTTCCCCATAAACCATAAGAAAGGCATATATAAAACCAAAACTCATTTTTTTTCATTAAATCCATGAGTGGGGTAAAAATTTAAAATTTTAAAAACCCTGCAACTACTGAAATAAAAGAAAGATAAAATTAAAAAAAAAATGTATATTACCATGCACACTTCCACCGAAAATTTATTTGAACGAGATCTAGTTAGCAGTTTTTAATGTAGGTACTTTTATATAGTGATGATTGCTCCTACCTGCTACGGAACCTTTAATAGGCAACTCTGACTTTCACTTGACGGCTGTTATTTTTGATTTCCTAGCTATTGTCAGGAAAAATTTCATGTCAATATATTTCATATGAAATTCTAAAATTCATACAGAACAACATCTGTCCGCTCAGCTAATTGATTACAAAAACATTAATTAACAACAGGCATTTTAATAGCTGTTAGTTTTAATAGAAATGTGTTTAGTTTTATTGGGGAGATTAGCAATATAAACCGAAAGGTCGACGTTGATCTCAGCTAACGATGCGCTTCCCTAATTACAACACCCGACACTGCTTACTGTCTAAATAGCTCTAAGCCTCTACTGCCTAATATACTGATAAGCCAACAGACACTTCTCGGTTAATACCTCCCTGCTTCATTTAGATGTAAACTATGTGAAGTTGAAAATCTTACACATTATCAATTGTTGTTTCGTTGCCTCTGTAAATGTATATTATACTAGCAGTTTCACGCAGCTTCGCCTGCGTAACTTGGCTTCTACTATACCGATTTGGATGAAACAAAGCCTATGTCACTCGTGGATAATGTAGCTTTCGTATGGTGAAAGAATTTTTAAAATCGGTCCAGTTGTTTTTGAGCCTATTCATTACAACCAAACAAACAAACAAAGTTCTCCTCTTTATAATATTACTAGCTGTTACCCGCGGCTTCGCCCGCGTAGTCTACTAGTTTGATATTTAGCTCTCCAACACTACTCGTTAAAATTTTAAGATAAAATGTAGCCTATATCGCTATCCAAAGTTTCATCTATTTTTTTGTAAATATTAAAATCAATTTAGCAATTTTGCCGTCAAAACTGAACATACACTTTCTTTTTTCTAATTTCACCTCAGATAAATAGTAGGAATACGTTATTGTGTTTACAGTTTTATCTGCACTTCGGCAAATCATGTTAAATTAAACTGTATAGCAAGTTATGGAAACCTCTAACAGATTTTATTTTTGACATTTTAGAAATATACGAATCGTCTCTGAGGTCTAACCGTCCGTCTTCGGAATTACTTCTTGAGATCTTGGGTTCTATTTTCGGTCCGGGCAACAAAAAAAAAACAAAAAAAATTTACTGTTTACTTTTAAAAGTTTTTTTTACTTTACGCAAAGAGGTTTACTGGTTTAAGCGTGAAAGCGTAACAGACAGACAGACAGAGTTAATTTCGTATTTATATTATTAGTAGGGAAGTAGTGATTTTTAACCAATTTTGCTACTATGTATATCATAATTTCTTTGTGTGTTTTTCTTTAATGATAAACTGATGTACGTGGTTCATTGTTATGGACTTATGGTAAAAATTACTGTTTAATATTTTTCCAAAGCAATTTGTGCCACCCCCGTTCACCCTCATAGGGGTTGATTTTCAAAAAACGCTTAGATATGTATCTCATAATTTGTATTGCAGAGCATTATTTCAGTGTCACGCAAAATATTTCAATAGAATTAAATTTCCCATAGAAACTTAGATACCCCCTTTAACCCCCAATGGGGGTGAATTTTGAAAAATCCTGAAATACGCTTTTCATCATTTGTACTAAAAAGCATTGATTCAAAGTTTCATGCAAAAATGTGCAATAAAAATATTTTTCTCATACACACTTTGCCACCCCTTTTAACCCATTTAGGGGTTGAATTTCCAAAAAATAATATGCTTCTCATGATTGCTATGTACATACCAAATTTCAGCAAAATTGGTTGGGGGTAACAGACAGACAGACAGAGTTACTTTCGCATACAAACTTTATAATATTAGTATGGATTATTAAATTACGAACGTAAATACAATTTAGATAAAAAATGTCGCGCTGAAAAGCATGTTTTTATTAAGTTTGTTATTTTCCTCGCTAGGGATCTCCAATAAATGGCGCGTGCTTCGTCGCGCACGCACCGCGGCCAGCCGGTACCGACGCAACCGCGATGTCCCTATATATTAAACCTGTAATATCTCCGAAACTATTCGTTTAACTTACATACCATAAAGGGCTATATTGTTCTACATTACACGTAAAACTTATTTAAGATACTTAATTAGATAAGGATTAATGTTGTATTGCTTTAAATCGCTTCGTAAATGATCCATTATTTTTCGTAAAAAGTAAAGGATAAAAATTGGTTATTGTAAGTTATCCCTAAGAGATAAACATATAC
>NJDD01006972.1:116375-140759 GCA_002245505.1 Calephelis nemesis
TATTTTATAATAATTTGATGTTACTAATAGCTATACATATACCAAAGCTATATAAAAATGTATGATAAAGATAAGAGATATCAAATAAGACATTAAATAAAAGTAAAAAGCAAGAAAAAAATAATATGAAATGTAGATACAAAACATCTTGTTTGCGTTAGCTTTCAAACAAGAAAACCGTATCTAAAGCTGTGTAACTGCGATGCTACAGATAGATACACACAGCCATGTCAAATAAATAGAACTAATATAATAATTAAAGCACAGTACATTTGAAAAAAACTGACATTATTTCAATAAGATCTGTATAAGTACATAAAAATTAAGTATTTTGCTATATTTCCGTGAGATTTCATTATCTGATACAAACTTGGTGGCAAAGGGATCACCTCGTAACAACGGTCTTTCGTATGAAAATATTTAAAATTGGTGAAAAAAACTGATTTGACATATTATCTGGATGAACTCGTTCGCTCGCTCGCTCACCCCGTCTTTTACCACGAACCGCGTTTATAGCGTAGATCATGTCATTAAAGTAAGAAAAATAACGCATTTGGATTCGCACGGCGCTTAAGTTTTTCGTTTGAAACAGATTTATAGTAAGGCATGAGCTACTTTCTATTCCTATATTTCTACATACTAACAGTAGACATTTATCAAATCGGAAAGTCATCGATACGTACCTTCCATGAACAAAAGATGGAATATTAGGGAAAGTAACGCCTGTAACCTTATACTTGGGATCAGTAGATTACAGATCAAGGCGACCATTCCCGAGTAATATTCGTAATAAAATGTAATAGAGGATAAGTCGGCTTTCGTTTTATTTTACTAATAAAAACGAGATAACACTAATAACTGTTTAACAAAGCAATATATTTGCTAGAATCGAAGATCTCTTGTTTTTTGCAACTACACAATATATTTTCAGGGTGTCGAGGATGTCAGTGCTCGTCGTTATCACTTTCTGCGCCAGGTAATTGCACTGTTTTATGAGATGAGTGGTGAAATGCTGGTTGACTTGTACATGTGATCTTGGTTTCGGCTTGCCCTGTGTTTGGGAAATTTTTATCTTCAGACGGAAGTATTCTAGAAGACCAAAGAGGTTGTCTCGTGCCAACTGTATAGCCGAGTACAATCAGCATCTTCAGGACTATGGTAAGTAAATGTAAAGTAATTTATCAAAAAAACTAGCACAGCAAAGTCTGGCGACTCATCATTGATGAGGTTGTCAAGACAGCTGATCTTTTTTATGATATTGGAAGGCAAACAAGCAGACGGATTTCATGATGGTGAGAAATTCACGCCACCTAGAGACACCAAAAGTGGTGATAGTGCGCTGTCAATATGAGGACGGGATGTCAGCCCTCAAACAAAAATAAATTTAACGGCTACCTTATCCTCCGAACTGGAATACGTCAACGGCAAGCACTGGCGTTATGGCGGCGGGAATAGGTCAGGCGGTGGTACCAAAAATGATGTGATACGCTACCACCTGGTAAACATAATTGGGTATAAGTCAAAAACCACTAACCGGATCATGATAAAATTAACATGGGAGCGTCTAGGAATCATGAACTATCTTTCTAAAAAAAGAACCATCAAAATAGGTCGGACATTGACAGAAAAATCGTGTAACAATCTATAAAACACAGTCAAATTAAGAACCTCCACCTTTTACGGAGCTTGGTAAAACTATATTTCATGAATGTCAGCTTCCAAACAACAAATTAATTTATTAATCAATAAAATATTAAGTTAATTTTAAATGAACTTCAAAGGCATTGAACCTCTCACGCCCTAATTGAAGAACAAAGCCAGTTGATTAGATTAGACGAATAAAACAATGCTTACAATGGAACTATTCTACACATAAACTGAATTAACATTTAAATAATATTAATCTTGGAAGCTCTATAGTGTTTGTTTATGACTTTGACAGAAAACTACTAGTTTTCTGCGACTTCACTTGCAAGAATAAATACATTTTTTCATTTTATGTGATAGGCCAGCAATCAAGTACACGGGTGTCCTTATAGTAAGAGACAACCTTGGCCTATAGACACCATAGATGTTACAGGTGCGTCGTTGTTCTGCGGCCGGGATGTGAGGCCTATTGCGCAAGTCTACCGGCTACCCTACCCTCAGTACTGTAACATGACAGAGTCATTATGGAATAGATATCTAATATAAAAATCAGGTAAATAGATAAGGTACAATTAGGTAAATAAATAATATAAGAGTCATTATGCTAAAGATAATATAATAATAAAAATCAGGCGGATGATCCCTCCGGCAACTTGCTGCACTCTACCACCAGTGGTCTTGTTGGTACTGATCTATATTTTAGCCAATGTTCGCATCTTACGAGCTGCCTGGCAGAGAGGCAGATGGTCTTTTCGACTCAGCGGACCCGGATCATTAAGAGGAAACAAATTTGATAGGATAATACAAAAACTAAAAATTTTCGATAACCCCCGAAAAAATATGTTCAGCTTAAAACCATCTCGATCTCAGTATTCACATTTTCTTTTCTACATAATGTTATCGCTTTTTGTCTTTATTTAAGGCGAGTATACCCTACGTCTTTTAATATTTGAGGGGGTGAAGCAGCGGTTCCATTATGTTTAGGGTTAGACAAGTTTTAAGTTGATGTTTTTTGTTATTGACGTATAGTAAGTTTTAGTCTGTCAATAAATATTTTCTTTGTTTCTTTAAAAAAATGTAATGCCACAGACACTGTGTGACAGAGACACTTCAAACATACAACACTCCACGTTTACTGTCGGGGGTTAAAAAATTACGTATGGAGTACCGAAATAGGTAAAATACCAAAATTTAAATTTTAAATGTCGAATTATTTATTTTTAAAGACTTAAGTTTTTTAGGGTGAGCAACTTTGATAATACACATAGTAATTCTAATATGCAGTAGTTGTCATACTGGTCACATTTTAAGAATTACTTTTAAGTAATTCTAATAACCGATAACAAGCTGTCACATCATTCACTTGTACATGTTATTGATTGGATGTCAATTTTAGACAGTGTTTAGTTAAACAGATAATATTAAAAAGTCCAAAGTTTTTAAATGTCTCGTTTCTATACTTCTTATTGATGCGGTGTGGAATTCTATAGTTTGCTAGCGTATTTATAGTCTATGAATTATTTGGTATTATTCAAGTATTATTATTTTATATTATTATTATTCAAGTATTTTGGTCTACGAGGAGATATAAGTCGATTGTGTTACAATATTCTCTATAATCTTATCATTTTAGCTGACTGTCTGAAGGTGGTGTCAAGAGTCTCCGAAACCGGCGTGCTTGTATTAAGGTATCGAATATGAAGGAAGCCAGACAGGTCTTCCACTATAATAAGATTTGCCACTTGATACTCTCTGCCAACCTGGAGTGATATTATGTATATTATATTTCACATTCAACGTTTAAAAAACGGTTCTGTTAAAAAAATACAAAGAACTAATATAATCGGGTCACACAATATACATCATATATAATTCAAGATGGTACACATTAAAAACCTTGATCGTGGCACAGCCAAGATATCAAACACAAACAATACTTAACTTCTGACAAGATAAATTATTTGTAGAAATTCATTTACAACAATATGAACAACAACCATAAAATTTGATTAATACCATCTACTGTTGTAATTAGCAACTTTATCTAAGTTGTAAAATTATTCATACAGCGCTAGATTCTTACTACCCACAAGAAACATAGCGGGACTATAGAATAAGTTTCCTTTTGTAACGTGAGATCGACATAAAATTGAATGGCGCTACACAAGTCGGGAAGCGCTGTTTAACTGCAAGCGCATCTCGAGCTTGTGCTTTGTTTCATGCTTCAATTACAAGAAAGTCTTTGAAGTATAATTTATATCAAGGTAATTTGTTTAAATATAGGTAAATAAGAACTTGGTTGAAGAGAATTAACTTTCTGTCTTTTATAAATAAAGACTCTCGTTCAATTGTTATTGGATATTTCCTTGCGTTAACAATATTATACCTTATTAATTAAAATATAATAAATATAAACGTATATCTAATGATATATATCATATCAATCTGTCAAAATCAAAATGAGATCATGTGTCAAATTGGGTACCAAATCACGTGTAGAAAATCCTCTTTTTTATGACAAGAACATACATTTTAAGTTCACTATTTGATTTAGCTCGTTTTTACAACTACTACTAGACAAATACAATATTAGCCTAATATTGTATTAGTCTAGTCAATTTATCTTCGTTAGCTCACTTGTTTACACCAACACCAATAAATATCATTTATTAGCAAAATCAAAGCGTGAGTCTGAATTTCATGTTCTTGTAACTAGAATTGTAAGACTTTTATACGAAACTTGGTACTCATATAGATCATAATTATTTTATTGCTGAGGTTAACATTAAACTTGGTTATTATTTCACATTTATGTTTTTATATCATGCGATGTCATTAATTTCTAGAAGTTGATAGGTCCCTAATTCACAATAATTACAATATTTATTGTTGCACTATTTTCCTACGTTTATGTTGTATTTTTGAGTATTTTGTGCTATATCTATACATAGATAAAAATAACTACATTGATGAACTATACTATATTTTACTTTTTAGTTTCGAAGTCAACCGACTTTGAAACTAAAAAGTAAAAAATAATAAAGATTTAATATTAATTAGATACTACCTATTACATAAATGTGCTATTTACTAAAAGGTTTGAAGTCGGTGCCAAGTCTTAAACTAATAATTATGTATATTATAAGTAAGTATTTAATTGAATTGGATATAAGGAGATACTTCGTGAAGATTTAGAATATGAGAAGTATCCTTCTCATAGCACAAATTTCTTAATACCCTGTTGTAATTGTCAGCTTTAGTGAGTTTTAACGTCGTCGATAACAGCGACCGTGATTTGATGAGCTGAGAGACTGATGGCTGGAAGCCTTTGAGATGTCGGTCATTTTTAGTAAAAAAACTTCATTCGAAATGAATGACTTTTTTTTAAGAGACAGCGGATTGTAATCGCCGGGCCTTAATTTCGTCACGGCAATATTTTTTTAATTTTCTTAAAAATCAGGATGAATAGATTACTTTTCACCCCGTTCAACTGCAAGGAAACTAGGAAAAACAACATTTTATTTTTTCCCATATAGGTAATTATACAAACGGGTGGAACGAAGTTTGCCCGAATGAATGTACTTTCGGACAGCATACGTCCCCTACACATTCTTAAAGTAAACACTTGAATTTATATTTAACAGGTTTCTATAAATTATAATGAAAGAAAAAAGTTCGCCCCAGAAACGATTTGAACTTGTAGCCTTTCTCTTTTTTTAATTGAATTTTTAATTCCTTTCTATACCGTCATCGCAGATAATTATGACCTATAGAAGTTTAACACAAACACAGGGCAAGTGCCAAAATAAAAATATTTCTCAGGTTATCCAAAATGTTTAATAAAACGCATTATTTTTAGTAAGAATACAAACGCTTTATTCCGTACTATAAAAGTTAAAACTGCAATTTCAAAACGTGCCCTACAGCTAGCCGTTTTGCCAAACCTTGCACAATGACAATCCGCCTAGCCTGCACGTCGCGCCGTTTAGTCTTTTGATGGGACGATGTCATCTATAAAGCGACGGTATTTTATCAAGTGGCTTCATTCACAAGCCGGTTGTTGCATATTAAAGAACATATTCCCTCGTCGTACCTAATACAGAACAAAGTCTTTCTTAAAGTTAAATCTATTGAGCGCTAGACGACTCCCGAAATTCGTATCGCTTGACATTAACAACTTACTACTAACAGTTTGTAAAAAGTATGGTTTTTTCTACGGACGTACGTAAGTCACTTGCATTTGTTTTTTTATAGTATTGGAAGGCAAACAAGCAGGCGGATTTCCTGATGGTAAGAAATTCACACCGACCATAGACATCAAAGACGGCTTTGCCAACCTGAGGACGGGATGTTAGGCCTCGAGCAAAAGAAAGTATACCGGCTACCTTATCCTCCCAACCGTAACACGTTAACGACAAGCACTGACTTTATGGCGGCAGGAATAGAGAAGGCGGTGTTATCAATCTGTGCGAGTCGAAAAATGTACCATCTAATCAGATGTCACGAAGTTAGTGACGGTAAGCCAATGCTCGCCTTTTGCGAGCTGTCTGCCAAGAAGGCAGATGGTCTAGTCTGCAATGGAGCCGGGACCAACAAGGGTTTCTGGTTTTTCTCTTCATAAGAACCTTGTACTAACAAACAAAAAAAAATAGTAAAATTCGTCCCTCCGTTCAGGCGTGCTGCAAGGACCAAGTGAAATGGCTCATTTTTCTCAATTGCTAATATAGTCACCTCTGTCCGGTTGTTAGACTTGACTTCATGTCCCGGGTGGTACAACCAGGGCACCCACGACTAGCCGAAGCAGACTAAGTCTCACAATGTGATAAGTGGCAAGCCTATCGCCAACCGGGCACATATCCAATACCGAGCAACGTAATTTTT
Source organism: Calephelis nemesis (assembly GCA_002245505.1). Lineage (NCBI taxonomy): Eukaryota > Metazoa > Arthropoda > Insecta > Lepidoptera > Riodinidae > Calephelis > Calephelis nemesis. The sequence goes on from NJDD01006972.1 coordinate 122,904, forward strand.
ATTAGAACATTATAATGCACAACTCTATGATTTTTTTAGAAATTATTAGGTAATTATAATTAAAAATTATAAGTGATAGTCATATTTCTATCCAATCTGTATAGAAGCCGGCAAACTGGCACAATACGCCTAACAGCCACAGGATAACGAAGCACCTATAATGTCCATCCATTATAGTCTATGGTTCAATTCTTTTTTACTAACAGGAAAGTCGTGTGCTTGTCCACTTCGGTCTTATCATAAAAATAAACGAATAACCTCCACCCTTTAGGAGTCGGTTAAAATTCGGTATATTCTGATACTACCAGCTTACACGAAAATCTAAATCCAGCTATAAACACACCAGTCACATAACCTTCAACACATGTTCCTATGTGCAAGCGATCCGACTACGCCGAATGAATACGCTAACGATGAATACTTAGCAGATATATTCGCAGCATTTTGAAATAGGCAATTAAGGTCACACTGGACGGTGGGTACTTTGGTGAATATTAAGGATTTTAAGAAATTGGTGTCATACATGCTTGAGATTATAAACGGAAAAAGCAATAAGCAACGTGTGCGTTACCCCAGCAAGAAAGTAGCACCTAGACTGATATGAGTGGGACAAATAATTAGTGCTCGATGTGCTGTAAATGTGCGCCGAATAAAAAATTTGTGCGTGTTATCGTTTTGGAAATAAACGGAAAAAACACTACTTGCTGGGGTGAGTTACCCCAGCAAGAAAAATCTAAACTAATTATCGGAGAGTTAAAAATTGTGTATGAGCAGAAAGCTTATATTTGTGCAAATTTGTGCGTCTTCAGGTTTTCGAGATATTGCGTTTCCTGCTGCGGTAACGGTTTGCAAAATCGTGTATCTCAAGGACTATTATATGTGCGCATGTAAAATAAACATGCACAAATAGCTCTTAATTTGTGCGTATTTGTGACAAAATTAGATTTAAAAAAATATTTATAGTTTTCAAGTAACCGCGGTTTTTCCAAAAATCAAAAAAAATCGTAGCGCCTAAATGAGAAAATATATAAGGTCACCGAAAACTGTATTCGGTTCTTATTAACGTGTATATTTACTATAAAAAATCAAGAGCATCCATACATGAGTTTTTGAATAATATGAATTAAAGTTAAAAAACGGCGTTCTAACTTTGACGTGACTGCACAAATCTGTCTCAACCTTAGATCTTTAGGTGTTAACAAAAAAATAGTGCGTTTAGTCAAATAATATGTAAGATAAATATCTAGTGTGAAATATTTCGCATTAAGTAAATGTAAACAAAAATTAAAAGAGCAACGTAAACGCTGGCTATTAATTTCGAATGACTACAAAAAAGCGGCGTTTTCATACATACTGATGACCTTCTTTATTGAACGTATTATAGCAGGTGACTGTACACACTAATAACTAAACTATTACTAAATTTAGGGAACTAATTAAAAAATGCATTCTGTTACTATAGGAAATGACCTTGTACGTATGATTTTTAACATTTTTATTTTCTTAATTGTGATTCTAAAAGTAATCATGAGATCACAGAAAAAAAACTTTAGTGTAAATATTTAAAAACAAAACGTTTTTGTAAGTTATTTTTACCGTGTGTAGTTTAAAATCACAAATCAGTTTCCATTTAAACATTGAGATTGGTATCGATTACGATATATTTTACGCTTACGTTTATACGTATATAATATACGTACATTACGTATTTATGATATTAATAGGATAGGATAGGATAATATGTATTATTTTCGAATGAAATAATATAACATATAAAAAAATATATGAGTAAGTATCGTCACGCCCATATACCTGAAGACGAAGGCAGAGGCGCCCACAACTAGACACTTAGTGCCACAATGTGATTGGCGGCATGCCTATCACCAACTGAGCATATATCCAATCCTGAGCAACGTTTTTTTATTAGAAAAATTGGAACACCCCAAATTTATTTATTTGTTAGCCGACCCGGGAATCGAACCCGGGACCTCGTGCAGTCAAGTCCAAAACCTGGACCGCTTGACCCACAGAGGCGATATAAAAATGATATAATGTTGAAAAATTGCTCATAATAAATTACAATCAAAATCATTTTTATCCAAAAGATTAGACAAATATTTTTTTGACGTCAAAATTGCAACTGTTTGTTTACCAAGTTATAACCAAAGTACATGCTATGATTATTTTATTGACAATAGAGTGACGTTTATTTAACTGTCTCTGTCACACTACGACTGTACGCCTATTACCTGTCCAGCTCCACAGTCTTAACAGTCTTAATACTAACAGTCGGCCGACTCATGTACTTGCACAGAGCAACGCTGGGGGGAACGCGGGGAAGCGAGCGGCAGGGTCGGCGAGCGCAAACTCCATACAGTTTGCGCTCTCTATCTAGAAGGGTTTGCACTCGTTATTTGTTAAAAAATATGTTATACCTAGTGTATTTTATTATAATATAATACTTGCTGTCTTGTAAATTTATAATGGTTTACAGGATGTGTTCCGTTTTTATTCGTAAATAAGCCATCCGGCTTGCTGACGTTTCGTCTACAAAATTTTCATCCACAATGGATAAAACGACACCTTTTTAATTTATTATTTTTCCACTGTCGATTCGTGCACCAATATTTTTTTTATACAGTCAGAAACAAAGCTTTAACAAAATAAAGCGATCAATTTAGGTATATGTTTTAAACTTTTATGTATAAATTGATACATCAAAATCACCAATTACTCAAGAATTAATTAAAAAATTTTTTTACACGTATGATGAAGTTTAGCACATAACATGAATGAATGAATGAATACACTTTATTAGGCACCAAAATTTACAAAAAAATACACACTTTTTTACTTATAATAATATATAACTTACTTAGGTGCACAAAGGTGAAACATAATAGTAATTAGTATAAAGTTAAAGTGGGTAAAACAAATTCAAATTGATTATATCTGTGATTAAAAATAGTAAGTAGGTAATGCCAAATCAATGTAGCTGTTGTCACATATATATTAAGTTTTTTTATTTGTTATTGTATAGTTCATTAGCATACAACTTTTTCATCTGACTGTACTAAACAACTTCAATAATTTGATAGTGAACGAATCGTCGGTGAAAAAAATTATAAAATAAAAGGTGTTGTGTTTCGTCCACTGTGGATGAAAATTTTGTGGACGAAACTTCAGCAAGACCATCATCGGTTTCATTATTAACTTCACATTTTTTTTGTTTGCCATTTTAAAATAAAACTTTTAGATGAAATGTTTAAAATGTTATTATTTGACAACCCTGACCCTTGACTGACTTCCCGTGAGTAGGTATATAAAATGTCGGCATGAATTCAAGAACAAAGGAGTTGGACTACTGGTATGTAGAATTCTTTATACTGTGGTCTTAACAGTCTTAATACTAATCTTTATACTGTGCCAGCTCTCTCCTACATAAACTGTGCAACATGCAGTTGATTAGGTGGCACGATGTAGATACGCGGCGATAGCAAGACGAAAATAATTTAATGGAATCTTCTATTAATGATGAAAAACTTAGTCTTAATATGTTTTATTTATGGCTTAAGTCAATTTCTACACACTTAATGTATTTTTTACTGTTGTTATAAATGTGTTTCTATTGTTGTTGGCTTTTTCACTCGAAATTTAACCAATCTAATTTATGTTTATAAAATATGTACATTTTGTACAAATGTTACTAATGTTCTGTATGTTCGTTCACACATAGTATGCAGAAAAAGTATGCTGAATGTATTTTATTTAAACTTGGGATGAAGATACCTAACTAATAATATTAAAAATATTAATTAGGTTACCGGAAAATGGGTTGAGTAGGGATGATTTCGAAGTTTACAATCTAAGAAATCTGTTTTTCGTCAGTAAAATTGCAAGTACGTTTAGGTAAAATTCATTCCGGTGCCGTATAGTTTATTCCAATAAGAGTTTTTTAGCAAGTACCTAGTATTAAATTGAAAGCAAAAAAACCAAGAAGAGAGAAAAAAACATATGCAGTTTTACGGATAAAAAACATAAGAACTTTATTTACTTAAACATAAAATAACACTTAAAAGAAAATTAGAAACTTGGCATTATATTATTAAGAATTATCATAACATTAAAAATTATCCACCAAGCATATTTTTTATATAAATGTGTTTGAATACAGATGTTAGGAGTACTTTTTGTGTTTTTGTTTTCTTTATCGTTACTTAAATCACCAACATTTGATATATAATCCTCGTCGTTTTGTTAGGGTAGGCAAATTTGCTTAGTCTTTTTGCCTTCACCTTTTCCTGTTGTGAGTTTTTCCTGCTTATCATCATTTAGTTTTATAATATTTTTTACAGATCCTATCTCATGTTTCCCCGTTTCTTCTTCACTTACGCTCCTACCGGCGACCACTTGTAACTTCTTTTTACTTTCGGTTTTTTTACTTCCATAAAGCTATAGCGCAACTCTTTAAGATATATGATAAAAGATTCATCAATAGCTTCTTTATCGATTTCGAACTTTTGTTCTTTGGGTAATCTTGTTAAAATTTCATTGACATCTAGTGGAACAATGCCTGTTTTTTTTTAATCTATCTTTAATATTGCTTTCTAAATTTATTTTGACTTTGTCAATCAACACCTTTATCATACATTTTGTAACTTTTCGCACCTGGCTTTGGTTGATATACTTTAGGCATTCTGTAAAAAATAAAAAAGTTAAGTTTTCAGTTTAGTTTAGTTTCAAAAACTTAAATATATTATAAAAAATGTGAAACATTTATATAATAATAATAATAATTGTGATAAAATTGTTAATTGATAACCTTTACCAGAACATCCCAGGTCGCCCCTTTCACTTTCCTGCACACCCCGTTGATGCACCAATTCCCCCCGATCTTATCCCTACTTACCTCATTTCTATCCCAATCCACCCCGACAGGTATCCCAAGTCTCCCCAAAATCCGTTTTAATTTACAGTAATATAAAAAATACGTGACATACAATTATTAACGTTAGATAATTACTAACCTTTCGCTTTTTCTTAGCCTTTTGGATACATGAATTTCTTTTACAGCTGCAAAATCAACACAAAGTGAGCAAGTATTCCAATAAATTTAAAGTTAAAAAGACAACGAAATGTTTAACTTTAACGCTCCAACTTTGACAGCATTTATTTCTTTTATTATGTGCAATAGACATATAGTATTGCCAAAATAAACACTAAATTTAACCTTAATTCTGAAGGCATCAATAAATTTTAGTTCAAGTTACACTCAGACACACCAGAGACAATGTTAAAAATTCTAATTTCCCGTCCCGAGTGCCCCCGCGATCCCCATTCACCCCATTTTACGGTACTTTTTACTCATAACTTGTTGAAATAAATAAAGTATTTATTTTTACTACAATTTTCGACTTTCAGTGTACTCGGGCGTATTAAGTTTCAATCGGTTAATGAGTTAAGAAAGTCATTAGTATGTATGAAAACGCCGCTTTTTTGTAGTCATTCGAATTTGGTCGGATAACCAGTATTTACGTTGCTCTTTAGATTTTTGTTTATATTTACTTAATGCGGAATATTTCACACTAGATATTTATCTTACGTATTATATTTTTGACTTTAATTCATATTATTCAAAAACTCATGTATGGATGCTCTTGATGTTTTATAGTAAATATACACGTTAATAAGAACCGAATACAGTTTTCGGTGACCTTATATATTTTCTCATTTAGGCGCTACGATTTTTTTTGATTTTTGGAAAAACCGCGATTACTTGAAAACTATAAATATTTTTTTAAATCTAATTTTGTCACAAATACGCACAAATTAAGAGCTATTTGTGCGTGTTTATTTTACATGCGCACATATAATAGTCCTTGAGATACACGATTTTGCAAACCGTTACCGCAGCAGGAAACGCAATATCTCGAAAACCTGAAGACGCACAAATTTTATTTTTAGCGCACAAATTTGCACAAATATAAGCTTTCTGCTCATATACAATTTTTAACTCTCCGATAATAATTAGTTTAGATTTTTCTTGCTGGGGTAACGTTACCCCAGCAAGAAGTGTTTCTTTCCGTTTGTTCCCAAAACGACAACAGGCACAATTTTTTTATTCGGCGCACATTTACAGCAGATCGAGCACTAATTATGTATCCCACTCATATCACTCTAGGTGCAACTTTCTTGCGCCTAGAGTGCAAGAAAGTTGCAAGTGGGGTAACGCAAATCACATATTCAATCCCTGGCTATAGTTTTATAGAGAAGTGGAAACCCACATTTTCCTTTGAATGCCAGACCCGGAACCTCACGAAAACTAGTCGAACACTAGACAGCAGAGGCGACACATACTACTTACTTATCAGGCAGAAAATTGATTCAGCTGAATTTCATTCGCATAATATAACATTATCGCTTGTGTGGTCTAGTGGGCCGTCATCTAACTTCTAGAGGTCACAGGTTCGATCCCTGTGTTGGACAACAAAAAAATAAAATGTGTATGTTCAATTATTTATAAAAGTAACGCTGCCCCCCGGGATTGGGTACATAATATATATCCAATGAAATAGCGATAGGCTTGCTACCTATCTCATTGAGGGACTTAGTGTATTCGGCTAGTCGTTGGTGCCCTGGTTGCGCCTCTGCCTACCACTGCGAGGTACTTTTTTTATTTGCAAATTATATTTTTTCTTACTTAGAACTTTCTATAACAAAAAAAACAGTTTGAGGTTCACGTAGACGCCAAGTAAACTCTCAACAATTGTAGCCACTAAAAAAGTACGGGTTATTATTAATCTAAATAAAACACATAATAAACATCCAATAAGGACCATAATTTATTTATAAAATGATATTTACACTTTACAATTGACCAAACGATCTAGCGCAACAGGATTGCAAAACCTCTTTCCTATTATCAAATATACAAATTTTATTAAAATACTTAAAATTTTCTATCGCAAATACTTTATCTTAAATACATTTTGTTCTTTAAATGGTAATGTACAAAATATAACCTCCAATATACCAAATAAATATTAAAATTCGGGACGAAAAGTGAAAACTATGTAACTTGTACTAAAGAAACAGCACAGAATAATAAACAGTAAGTCGTCTTTCTGGTTTACAAAACGCATTTTTTCAAGTGTGTTCAAGAATAAAAATGAATCATATGAAAAAAAGTTTTTTTTTTCAAGTAAAAATAAGCTTTTATGGCAAGACTAGCTGTTGCCTGCATGGTTAATGGCCCCACAGAAACTTTCGGGATACAAAGTATCCCATGTGACAATCCGAGTTATCTTCTATGTGTATGCCAAATTTCACGAAAACCGGTTTAGCTGTTTTCGCGTATACGTGTAACAAACAGACATACAAACTTTCACATAATATTAGTAGCATTTCGAGCATGAACCGTAACAAATTATTATCAATTGAGTTTATAAAAAATATCATTTTTTTAAAAATCTATCAAATTAAAAGATCGTATTATAAAAACAGGTCATGTATCTGCTAGTGTCTACTGTCTATTGTTCAAATCACTGGTCACACCATCTTTGACCATCAACTGTTAGAATTATGCTGATCAGAATTTACAATATAACTAACAATTATAATTAGTGACCGACCGAAAGTTTCAGTTTCGGCTTTAGTTTTAGTTTTCAGCTGCACCGAAAATCATGTATTAATGATTTATAGTGTCGTTCAACGAATTTTGGTACTAATTGATTATTATATTATATAATTTACAACTAAATAAAAACATAAAAAACATAAAATGATTGTTTTTTATTTTTTTCAACATTACTAGATATTTATGTAACTGGCTGTAGGTATGATACACTATACTCTATATATACACTAGATTTCAGTATCAATAGAGTTGTAGTATTTGCAAGTAAGTTTCGCTTTCGGTCGAATCTGAGAGCAAAATCGGAATTTCGGTTTCGATTCAAAAATAAGTTTAGGTCGGACAATACTAAGAAAAACTACACTTAATAGTTTCGTTTAGGTACGTATAAAACTCGAACTGCTTAAAAATTATAATAAAAAGTGACAAATATATTATATACAATTAATGTAAATTTAAATTAACAGTAAAAATATCTTCGCACAAGTGACAAAATGCTTAGAAAAGCTTGTAATTTTGGCCCAGGACAATCTACATGACAAGACATTTTTTTATGTACACCAACCACCTTTGTATGTGAAGTCTTGCAAGTTATAAGCGCAGTGGATTTTTTTTTATCTAAAGACGACTCACTGTCTATTGTCTAAATCAGTTTATTATTATTTTTCATACTAATATTATAAAGAGGAAAACTTTTTGTTTGTTTGGTTGTAATGAATAGGCTCAAAAACTACTGGACCGGTTTTAAAAAATTCTTTCACCATTCGAAAGCTACATTATCCACGAGTGACATAGGCTTTGTTTCATCCAAATCGGTATAGTAGAAGCCAAGTTACTCAGGCGAAGCTGCGTGAAACTGCTAGTATAAAATAAATAAGAAAATTTCTTTCGTAGTTTAAACTGACTCTACAACAGAATTATAAATCAAAATATCACATCCCTTCTCGATAAATTATTAGAGAGGGAGGGCGCCGTAAATAAACCTACCTCATCGAGTATCAGGTTAAAAATGCTAGTGATTTAAACGAGAATGTAATAAATTGGTTTGAACACTTGTGGTTTAGTCAACCGCCGCCATTTTGTTTTTGTTTTTTTTTCAAAATGGCGGCAAACGATAATTCTAACATATATGGACAGGGGGACACTTGCATAAACAAAAAATATAAGGATCAACATATCCGAAAGCGTCACGTCAGTTATTTACAATAAAATATCGATGGTGAGTACTTCAATTACCTTGTAGAAACAATGTATTGAATTGAACGCCTCTTAGCAAAACATAGTTGACCGAGGCTAGATACCACTCTAACGACAAAGACCTACCGTCAAGCGATTTAGTGTTTCGTTACGAGGACGTTTAGAAACAGTCAGGGGGCGTAATCACTATCCCCTTTCAAGTCAGCCCGCCTTATCTTAGACTACCTTATCACTAACCATCAGGTGAGACAGTGGTGAAAGGTAAACTTATAAATTATTTACGTATTTTTATTATATAAATGGAAAATAAATGTATACAATCAATGTTTACAACATCGCAGTCGTAGCAATCTCGTAATTCAAAAACGTTAACTTTATTCACCGAATATTTCTCTCAAATGGCAAAAAAGTGAAGAATGTTTACAAAAATATATCTTTAAATATATTCTGTTGATTTGGGCCAAATTCTTATCATCGTTTTGTTTTGGAAATAACTCTAACGTGACGCTTTAGGATATGTTGATCCTAATACTTTTTTTTGTACAAGTGTCCGCTATCCATATTTGTAAGAATTATCGGGCGCCGCCATTTTGAAAAAAACACAAAATGGCAGCCGGTCACTAAGCCAGGCTTCATACTATAAGTATATATAAAATAATAATATAAGTTCAATCCCCTTTCATAGTCATTAATTAAAGCAAAATAAAAAAATTTTTTTTATTTATTAAAATGGTCCACAATTCATATAACATGAACAAATTTTCTGACAGTAACTATGACACTAGCACTCCATGTGATCGATTTAATGTAGGTCTATAATCCATCATTATTGCTAATACATTGTTTAAGTAGTATAGAGTAATGAAACGACATGTTTTAAGAAATAAGGTGAATAATCTAAATGTTACCTATATTAATGAAATAAATCTCGTTGTTTTAGATGATGCAATGCTCAGTCATACTAAACATCCCGTTGCACATGCGTAAACGCACCTTTAACATATCATTGGTAATAACACTAAGATCTACTATATACAAATTATTTACAAACACCTCATGCCTGTAGAATCCATATTGCTTTAATATATTTTATTTTATAAACAACAACGCATGTTAAACTATGAAATAACTGCTGAAACTAAAAATTAAATGCTTTTACAATGTTTGCATTTGCTTATTTTTTCTTTTGATATAAAAGTTCTGCAACTCGCGAGCCATAACAATTTTATTGCATACATAATTATATGATACATATCAAAACAAAAACATATTAAGTAAAAACACTTTCGTTATGTAGATAAATCATTATATGTTTGTGATAAGGTGTTAGGTAACAATAAGACAGAAATAACAGTAAAACACGCTTAATTGATCTTTCGAAGCAAAATTAAAAATAAAATTGAACGTGTTTGTTTTCTTTAAAAAAAAAGTTATTTGATCCCACGACCAAACTAACCACAATTTGTTTTCAAGATAAACACGTTGTCTTCGTAATAAGAGATTAGAAACATTGTTGTGGTCATATTTAAAATCCTAATGCTGAGATGAACATATTAATATTTTTTTATTAATGACATGTTAGTAGTCATTACTCAGTTGATATCTACTAACGCCGAGCCGCAAACAAGGAATACTACAGATTGCCCGTGTCTTGTTATTATATTTTATTTATAACAACAAAAAATATGAGTAGGTAGGATATTTTTTTTTATCCTGCAATACATGTGCATAAAGCAGAAAAGAGGAAGGCTGACAAAAATAGATTTGACATTTTATTTAAGAAATCCATCTGTATGGCTAGCGAATTCAGAGAAAATAAATAATAAAATAATTGTTTAAAAGTTTTATAAACCGTCAAAGCTCCTTATGTGTATGTTCAAAGATTAACGAGCACACTTATACTACCTATTATTAACAAACGCACAGATATCCTGCTATAAAACAACATTGACTATATGATATGAAATACAATTATTGTGTGACAATATATTATATGTACTTGATAAGGAGTTTTGACTGTTTTATGAGTGTGAGAGTGACATTTTATTCAATGAAATACTGGTAACATTATTTAAAATTTGTGGGTCTAAAATACTTAAAATCATTATAAAGCTCATGTTTTTATACTGCAGGTGTAGATAAATTCGCCTACGAACACATTTCACAGCCAAACAAGGCGAACAATCTCTTTTCTTATTACATAAATGCAGTGACCCTGCAAGAACTGACTTCACTTGAACATTTGCAGAAATGTAGGTAATAATTATGTATTAAAAACTTGTCTGCTTCCGTAATAACCTTCGACTAAATTGCTGTGACTGCATGTGTGAATGAAGATTAACATACCTACAATAATCATTTGTTGGCATAGAATAGTAACAATATTAAGTTCGACAAGTAAAAAAAATATGACCGGTTACGGTTCGTGTTAGCAACTTCTTCAATCCAATTGATTTAAGGATATTTTTAAAAGAGTATTATTGGTTTACAAACAAATCATATCTATAAAGTAGTAATTTTTTTCAGGGGACTTTATGTTTTAAGTTCTACTTCCTAGTTCCACCTCGGTCTAGTAACTTTTGTTGACCGACTGTAACAATCGGTGGGTCACATCTCATACTGGTACTCGATAAGGTAGACGCCCTGTCTATATAATAACGCCGAGTCATTACTATTCAATATCAACAAATGCTTTCATTAAGGTAGATAAACATATTTCATATAAATTTAGGTAATTGAAATTATGATTTATTTATATAATGTGATATCTTAATCAATTTGGTCCGGTGAGTTGAAAACCCACCGCTATAATTATAGGTGTTTGAAGGCAGCAGCACTACAGCATCAGTGTATGTATTATATTATGAAATCATAAAATATTTAAAAAAGCTGCCACAAACCGAACACGTCAATCGGTAAGTTAATCCATTCCAACCAGTGACAGATAGGGAAGTTATCACATTTTTAAAACCGATTATCGATAAAAAATTATGTATTACATAAAAATATCAATACAACAAAAATGTTTTGTAACAATACAATCAAATATGCACTTTAAAATTACATACTTATGTATGTGAAGGTTTAATATCTTGTCATATGGTTCTCGATTCTGCAGATATTCTCTTTTAAGCTCTTAGAGACACTTTCGTACAATTCGAATTGACTATAAAATTCGCTATATGTTGTACTAGATCGCAATAAGAAAAAAACAATCAAATGCCTAAATAAATGAGCATATACGACTTTTTTATTTATAAACCACACAAATGTTTTCACAGAAAATGGTAAATTAGACTATCAGTACTAAGTATCATCAAGTATTCTTTTTTAATAATATTCTTCTTTATAAGAACAACAATTGAAACAACATTTTATCGGCATATGAATTTATCAACAGGAAAATAAATGATAAAAACAAATTGACATGTATGAAATTAATATTAAAAGATGTTAAACTACATTACAATCTACTAAAATGAATTAATTGGCATTAATAAAAATCAAACAATAAAAATCACAAAGATGTAAATTGTATTTTACCAATGAATTTATTTCGTGTTGTTTACGTAAGAAAATCATTATTCTCTCGAATTAACAAAGTGACTTATCAGATTTTTAATTTTGAAGTACAAATTTAATTAAACATGTTTAATGTTTCTTGATGTGATATATTCTCAACGAAACAAAAAAATAAAAGTGTGGCTAACAATACAAGTTTTACTACACAGATGTATACAATAATAATTTTACTCATTCAACGTGTATAGATTTAAGCTACTTAGGTATTATATGGTTGCTTGATCCAACCAAGTGGAAAGTGCAACATGAACTAAGTCAAATATAAAACTATCGACCAATTGAAATATCGATAAATCGCATACCATCTCTAAAAACAATAAATCTTTGAACCTCAATAACTTCTACTTGATAGTACTTAGTACATACAAAATAAATATATGCAATAATTTAGTACTTAACGCCGTTGCACATATTGGAACACATCGCTGTGAATCAACAACAATAGTTGAGTTACCACTAGCTATGATTATTGTATGACGTGTTAGTCAAAGTTTTTAAATTTACTGAGGCACTACTACCGTTCTTTTCGAGTCCCACAAGGAAGTCCTCTAAGAGTTTCGCGAGGGCTTTTCTCTTAAACCGTAACGATTCACTTATAATATCCCTTATTACTTCCTTTTTCACATCCACACTGCCCCGCAATTGTTTTAAATAATCGAATAGATTGGTGAAATCTGAAACAATAATTATGCATTTTTATATATATTTTTATGAATCAAAAGATTCGTTTGTCTTCACATTATACCTAAACGGATGAACCAATTTTGCTCATTAATATCTTGTTATGTTAGTTTGAAGGTTGATATAAAGAGAAAAAGTGGGAAATTTGCAAGAAAAATGGGAAAAGCAACATTAAATTTTTTCCCATACGGATTGACAGCTATAAATGTCAAGCAGCACTAGGTGCGCTAGGTAGACTTATAGAAATAGGAATATGTAAAGTGCAACAATGATCTATAGCAAATTTAGTTGTATAAATACCGTTGAAGTCGACATATTACTTAACAACAACTCTTTGTCTCTTTTTAAATAATGTTGATATCATGTACGCCGAAAGAGATAACAACATTTTTGTCTATGCTCATTTTGGCGTCGATTTAAATTGACGTCATGACAGTTTTCATGCTTGCCAAGAAAGTCATATCTAGTGTTCAATTTTATAGTGATGTACTATTACAATTTTATTTTATGTTCCTAGAAAAGAATATTTAGACAGTATATACCATTGCCATTGAAACAATCAATCAGTCTAGCGTAATAAAAATTTTTAGGTGCTCACTTTATAGTAAAGATAGTGGTTTGAATGTCATCTGATAAAAATTTTTTGTAATGATAATGAGTCTTGTAATAAATATAAAGTGTTAACTTATTTAAAAAAATAAACATATTTGCACACCACAGTGTATAAAAAATATACTCGTGAAAAGTAAATAAATATTCTTTCTTTCGTTTCATTACATTTCCCTATTTATAAGCCAATTTTCTAGCAATAAGTTAGTAAGTTGATAGTTGCAATTTCATTCGGTAGGTAAATAATAATTCTTGTCTATTTATCTAAACTTAACTATCAATCGTCACTAACAGATAATGTATCGATATCGATACTCTACTTTTTCTGGACAGCCTTATAATGTCAGAATGGAAGCCATATTTAGTAGCAAACGGCAGCCTTTTTTGTAGGTATTTCATGTCCATATACTTAGATGTCAATGGGTAGACTAAACAGTTTTTTTATTTACTAAGACAGCTAGCAAACATGATTCTCCTGGTGGTCTACACACGTGCGTAGTGAGTAGGATTGTAACTGCCTTATAGTCAGGGTGTTTTTGCCAATCGTGCAAATCTAACGGCTAAACTTTAGGTCTAGACCGGAACATGATAATTTCCGGTCTACAAAGGTAAGGCGGTGGATTCCTACCCATACAAGTTGCAGTACGACACTACCACTACCAATCAGACTTTCGAATTTATAATATTAAATACGGATAAGCCATATTCTTGCCAGTAATAGGCAAGTAATTCATGTTATTTTCAAGATTACTATTCAAATTACATTTACTACATATTAAATTCTATAATATACTCGTGTAAATCTGCGTTTTTTTTTTAATTTTGAGGCAGAGGATATTTTTCGGGTTTTATCCAAGGGTTGTGCCAAGAGTCTCAAAAACTAGTTTGTATGAAAAGTGTAATGAATGTGAAGAAAGTTAGGCAGGCAGGTCTGCAAGTACTGTGGCATTAGACACTCGATTCTCTCTGCCTACCTCGCAAGGGACTTAGCGTGAGAATGATTAGATATGGAACATATCTCACTGCACTAATTCAACGAATACAGTCCCCATACAAACTAAGTAACTGCAGCTATTAACGACCCATTAAAAATCAGCATGCATCACCAACTTACCCATTTAACGTATTACATTTTTTTTCTTTTCTAAGTTTTATGATATTTACTGTAAACAGACCAGACAGACGTACTGTAGACAGACGTTTTTATGCGTGGTAGGCGTGGTTTGTTAAATTAATTAATTTTCATTTCTTTACCCAACCCTTTGAAAAAGAAAGAAATGTAATATTTTTTTAAAAATATAACAGAGGTTTATCTGTTGTCAGGATCGTGAGGCCTGGCACTCGATACTCTCTGCCTACTCCGTAATGGACCTGGCGTGAAGATATGTATGTATGTAAATATCACAAATCTTTCTAATTGAAGAAGAAATGAAAAGTATTTAAATGGGTCTCTGATACCTTTAAATTTTCGATGGATTGCTAATAGCTGAAGTTACCTTAAACAAGGACTGTGCTAGTTAATTAATGCATTAAATTTTTTAAGACACTCCATATCCGTCTCAAAATTTGAAAAAGTTTTAATACCCTTGGTATTAACGCGGCGGCCTATCTTTCATTTAGGTTTTTGTCGGTGTCGGGATTCGCCAGGCAGGCGTCACGTCCCCAATCTGCACTGGCAGATTACAAATCATGAGACTTAAAAATATTCAACTAATACTTTACCTTTTCCAGGTCGACGTACAGCGCGATACACGTCCGCGCGAACTGTGAGGTTGTGCTTCCTTATCTCGGCCAACTCCTTACGGGACGGCTGAGGTGGTAAAACTAGAGGTTCCACAGTGTCATTCTGTAATAAGAACATAGATTTTTAAACATCACTAGCTGTTATCCGCGACTTCGTACACACGTTGAAGTGACTTTTCGTGGTCAATGGTGGGAACGAACGATCCTCCCGGAATAGTAGGTACTACAGTAAATGTTACTGCAACACAAATTGGTAAAAATCCGTACAGTAGTAAAGTGAACAGACAAACCGACAAAAATGACGTCACATGGTGAAATGGTCTTGTGGGCAAAGTCGCGGTTAAACAATTCATGTCTCTTTCAGGCTGACAGATAGAAAGGCAGATGGTCTAATTAATTGGGAGTACCCAAAGTAAGAAAACCAAATGCTTATGAAAAACACCCATATGATTTCCCACAAAATTATATTTTAGCTCAATCTATGCCGAATTACACTTAAGAGGCAGATCTTTTTTAAGACTTAAATTGCACCTAATAATACAGCAATTATACCTAAATAAAAAAGTATCTTCACGCCAGGGGTAAGGCAGAGGTATGGTATAACCAGTACACCCATGACTAGATGAAGGCACTTACTCCCACAATGTGATATGTGTCAAACCTATCGCCAACCAGGCACATATCCAACCCTGGGCAACGTTATTTATAGCAGAAAACGGAAAATGCACATTTTCAACTATTTTTCTGTTGCCATACCCCGGGATCGAACCCGGGACCTCAAGACGTCAAGTCCGACGACGGACCGCTAGACCACAGAGGCGATTTAAGTACCTAAATGTCACATAAATAAGACACGTACCTTCCGTTTCCTTTTTCTGGCGCGCGCAATGCAATTATTTTCAGCAGCAACTCCCTGCAAGATGGCGTTGATCTGCAGCTCCTGGGAATCGTGCGGCGGGCTGCGGATCGGAGTCGCACCCGCACTTGCGCCTGGGCCCGGCCCCGCACCTACACCTATACCCGGGCCCGGACCTGGACCCGGACCCACACCCGCGCTCGCACTCCCGCACTCCAGCGGGGGTGACGGCGACCGGGCCATTTTACTACCCATCGTCGTGTACGCATCTGGAAACATAAGACAGTGCTTTTAAGATTCAGACAAAATACAAATCGATAGCACACTTTAAGATCTAGACAAATTATAAATTGACAGTACTCTTTGAGATACAGACAAAATATAAATTGACAGTACTCTTTGAGATACAGACAAAACATAAATTGACAGTACAGACAAAACATAAATTGACAGTACTCCAGACAGGAACCAGAAAAAATATAAGTTTAATGATTTCTAATGGGTACAACCACAATTTAGTGAGAAATGTTAGTATCGTTAAGTATTTTGTAACAACTTCTCAACATTAAAAAAAGCATCTTCACGCTCATATCCCCAAAAAGGTAGGCAGAGGCACAACCAGGGCAACCACGACTAGCCGAAGACACTAAGTCCCACAATGTGATAGGTGGCAAGCCTATCGCCAACCGGGCAATTTCCAATCCCGAGCAACTTTTTTTTTATTAGAAAATTGGAAAAACTCAATTTTTTTTTTGATGACCGACCCGGGATTCGAACCCGGGAGCTCTTGCAGTCAAGTACAACAACTGAACCGCTAGACCACCGAGGCGATTTACTTCTTAACATTGTAACGGTAAAACGGAAAACTCAACAAAAAAATCGTTCTGCCAATAAACTTGTATAACATATGACAACAATCAAACAATTTTTCACCACAAGTTTAAGTTTCCATTGCCGGCTCTTGTTAAAAACCCATAAACTTAATCAATAAAAAAATCACGATATCACTGTAGTTTTTGTTTCATTTTTTTTAAAAACTGACCTCCATTAAGAAATGGTTTGATGACTGGTGGTAAGTTTGTAGGCGCTGAAGGTTGTGGTGATGGTACTGGCAATGACGGCCCACCGGAATCCACGTTCTGAGGCTCCTGGAAATAAAAAGTTCATCGCGTAAAAGTTGTGTATAAACGATATTCCAGAAAAAAATATATATTACAGTGATTTTTTAACCTTGACTGTCAGCTTGTATGCTTGTTCGCATGTCACATTCGCCTGTTTCATGTCACAAAATAAACAAGTAAGTTACGGCTGATTTTAATGTAAATAAATACATTTTTGAACTGTACCTCTTTCTCTTCGTCGGTAATCAAAATTATTTTTTTAATTTGTTACAATATCAAGATGAATAATAAAAAATCAACACAAATAATATTTAAAAAATCATAAAAGTGAAGTACTTCGCGTTTAGTGGTAGTTTAGTAGAACAAACGTAAAACTCTTCCATATAGACTTGACACGGCTCAACATCCCGGTCATAAGCAAAAGGATGCTAGCT
>NJDD01006972.1:144241-157902 GCA_002245505.1 Calephelis nemesis
GCTTTATAAAAAACTATAACGTTTTGAAACGAAACGCATCGTCCAAGCGAAACGACGCGATCGCGCCGAGACGAAAGTGCACATTCTAACCCCCCTGAGTATATCCCTCGCATATTTCCGATACTGACAGAGTAAGATATAGCGTTAAGAGGGGCGGGCACTACGCTATTGTTCTCGTTGTCAAATTGTAATGGCGCGTTTTGATTAATTGAAATTAACTTTAAGTTGGCTATGTGGACCAACAACCATGCAATACATTTTTGGTCATCGTTTGTTAAAAAAATAGGGTACAGCACCCCCCTCCGGACGTTAAGTTTTGAACTGGACTTTCTTAAATAACTAGTAGCATTCTCACCTGATCTAAAAGATCCCGCCTCTGTATGTCAAAAGGATTTCTATATGTATGTGCTTGAGCCTTGTGACGCCCGCGCGACAATCCAACGACGAAGCCACCAAACTCATTCAGTTGATCTCTGAGGGCCGTGAATTTGTCTTGCAAACAAGGATGCGTTGTCAGATCTTTCTTCAAAGGGGATCTGGGCATCACTCGCACACTTTCCGCTATCTGAAAATATAATTTAATGCTCTTAGTGTAAATATAAAAAAAAAGCTAGGGAGCTGAAAGCAGCCAACAATGTCCGTGGTTATTTTGTAAAATTCACGCCAAGTTTCTTATAAGGCAGAGAGAGTATCGAATACCAAGAGTCACAACCTCTTTTTATACAAAGAGGCAGGAGATACTAAGCACTACTTAGAGGTTACCATAAACATTTTTTGTTTTAATACCTTCGGGGGTATATATATTATGCAACCGGCTAGCGAGATTGTGTAGCGCACAACACACCTGCCTATTTCTGCCGCCGTATCAGTGCTCGCGATTGTCGTGTTCCACCCTACGTACGCAAACGTAGCCCACACACATATACACAAACACTCACTTGCACTCGCACTCGCACTCGCGCACGCACGCACGCACACACGCACACACACACACACACACAGACCATTTCTTTTATTTAAATTACCACAAAAAAACATTTAAAATAACCTAAACACTGTTTAAAATTGACATCCAACTAATTACATGCTATACGTGGATGACGTGTCGGCATCTTATTGGTTGGTTGGTTATTGTAAAATGCGTATTCAAAAAGCGTTTAAAGGTTTTTGCATATTATAAAACGTCAGTTGTCTCTTCAAATCGGGAGAGGCTATTTATTCGCTATCTTTTAACATAAAAAAATGACGCCTACCTTTTGATTGTTACTGCTCGATGCTTTATTGATGACATCCGCGCACAGTTTCTCGAATTCTATCTTGGCCTGGTTTTTTAGTCTCTTCAGATAATTCAGCACCGAGAAGCTCAGCGAGTTATCTTGTGTGTCCGGAACCAAACTTTGGACGAGCGGCGATGATGCTCCCATCTTGGCAAGAGCTCGACGGAGAGGCTAAAAATAAAAAAAAACAATGAAATTAGAAATTAATGATTTTTCGCAAAACATAAAATATCTAGCAGATTTGATGATGCCAGTGATAAGTGACGTGTCCCTCCACACACTACTATTTTGGCCTTATGTATAGTTGTGGCCTATTAGTTTTTTTATATAATTTTACAGGTAAAAAATTGCACATACCCCAAAGAAGAGAAAGATTGTAATATTGCGTTGCTAACCATTAAATATCTATTGCAAAATAAATTGATTAATATTGGTTATGTTTACACATCCAACACGAAGTAATAAACAACAAAATATAATAACATTGACGTATTTCGATTCAATATAATATATATACTAGCTGACCCAGCAAACTTCGTATCGCTTGACATTAATGCATCGACAGTAGCGCAGTCTGTCGAATCCGATGTGAAACATTCCAAAATCAACAACGACTTATTATTAAAAAAATCATTTTCCAGGAGACCAAATTGTGAATCTAAACCATTCTCGAATTCCCTTGAACGCGCAAAAACTTTCATCAACATCGGTCCAGCCGTCTAGAAGGAGTTCAGTGACATACACACTCACAGAAGAATTGTATATATAAAGATATGGATATTGAGACCTACGCCATAATTCAATAAATAATAAGATAAATACCCTTTGGTAGACTTATTAACACACTATTTTTTTTAAGTGAAACTTCTTTAAAATCGTTGTGATTTCAAAACGGGTGCAACGGAAACACGACAGGTAAGAGACACAAATATATATTCATCTCATTCTTTTGCAGTTAAGGGACACAAATATGTACTCATCTCATTCTTTTGTCGATTTTCTGAAGTTTCACTTCTATCGTGTGTGAATCACACACACACACCTTTTCTTTAAGTAGATGTTCCTGTTCAATTAAACTTAAGTTTATTTTTGTTGATTGTATAACAAGCGTGATGAATTAGTCCGCTAATAAATGATTTCTGTCTTTCTTACTAAAGTGATAGCAATTTGAAAATTACAAATAAGTGAAAAAAGTCAAAGGTAAGTAAAGTTGAAAAATACGTTTTTTTTTTGAAGTATGAAAGTAAGTTTGGATTAGGGGCGTTACTGTTTGGTTCGTCCTTACATTATTTCAATAATAAAATATGTCAACTTATTATTGTCTATTGTGCATTATAACAAAGTAGCGATTTCACATAAAAAAGAAGTACATAAAAAATAAATATTTCTATAAGGTCCTGTTAGTATGAAAAGAGTAATGAATGTGAAAGAAGCCAGACAGGTTTTTTAGGATCGTGAGGTCTGGCACTCGATACTCTCTGCCTACCCCGTAATGGACTTGGCGTAAGATATGAATGTATGTATAAGGTCCTGTAAAGAAGGGAAAGAACTAATCTAATAAAATAAAATACTTACCGTGATGTAATATGAAGGCATCCTATCCAAATACTGTTGGAAGGCCATTTTCCACTCGGGTGTTGGCTTGCACCGGTGAACTTTGAACAAATCGTCCAAAAGAGGAAGTAGAACTGGGTAGTTGTATGGTAGAACGAACAGGTTGACGCACGTCAGATTAGTAGACGCCTTTAGGTAACCAAACGGTGGGCTCACTTCAGAATTTTTACATCCACTATTTGCAATAAACACCTGAAAATCGCCAGAAATAGTTAAAAATTTGTTAATAGTAGATACAATGTTTAAAAAAGGTTTTCAATAAAATTATATTTTGGTGTCAAGCTTTAATTCGCAACGGCTATTACCAGCGGTCGGCTTGAAGTATGTGCTATAATATATAGAATCGTGAGGTCTGGCACTCGATACTCTCTGCCTACCCGGTAAGGGATTTGGCGTGAAGATATGTATGTATAGAGAATATATTATATATAACTAGCTGTTGCCTGCGGCTTCGCCTGCGTTTTCACAGGAACCCGTTGTGCGATCGGGATCAAAATTAGCCTATATGTTTTCCATGTCACATACTATCTGTGTTCCAAATTTCAGACAAAAACCGTTCAGCCATTTGAGCGTGAAAGAGAAACAAATTTCTATACATACATACTCACAAACTTTCGCATTCATAATGTTATTAGGACAATACTCGGTTAAAGACGTATAAAATAAGCCCAAACACGATCATGTTAATGTTGGGATTTTTTTTTATAACATTGGAAGGCAAACAAGAAGACGGATTTCCTGATGGTAAGAAATTCTCGCCGCCTAGAGACACAAGGTGGTAATGGTGCTTTGCCAACAAGAGGCCGGGATGTTGGGCCTCGAGCAAAGGTAAGTTAACCGGCTACCTTACCCTCCGAACCGGAACACGTCATGACGTTATGGCGGTAGGAATAGGTAAGGCGGTGGTACCAATCCGGGTGAGTCGCTGCGAAACTCTACCACCTAGTAGGATGTCACGGTGTTAGTGACGGCAAGCCTATGCTCGCCTTTTACGAGCTGCCTGACACAGGAAGGCAGATGGTCTATTCTACAAAGGAGCCCGGACCAACACGGGGAAAAAATTTTACGAGTTAGTGACCATCTTCCGCCTCAAAATTGTATGGAATTTAATGGAGCTGATATGCTCAATTTCACTAAATACTATTGCATTTCTTTGTTATTAAACTAAAGGGTGTTAAAAGCCATCTCAATTGGTTAAGGATAACTAATTGAAAGTTGAATTACTAAAGTAACACTAAAAAGTTGCGGACAAAATAAAATCTAGTATTAAAAGCAAAACATAGTACAAAAGCAAGCTTTCTTGTAATAAAAGATAGAGCTAATCTGGGACCGAGCACAGTACAAACAATACGAAATGTTTTTATTAAAAAGTGTTTAGTAGAGATTCAAGTTGAGTTTATTTAATTGATATTACGTTAAGGAATATATTCAGTCTTTTATTATTGAAACGGCTTAAGAATTAGGAGTTTACAACTAATTTATTTTCTTTAAGGACTATTTCCTTTAAGCATTAATATTTATAAGCATAAAATATTTCTATCTCTTATATACCGTCTATTTAGCTGAGATGAAAATATGTGCTGTTTAAAATCTTCAAAGTGGACACCAGTTTTAAGTGTAAAATACAATTCGCTCAGCGACTAATAAATTTTAAATTGTCTACGACTAAAGGAGTGACTTACGGTATATATTTTGTCAAAATTTTCTTACATTAAAAAAAAACAATTAATCCCTAAGTAAATGTAAATGTGCGATTTGAAATTTATTAGAACTTGCAGATCTTTCGTTATAGATATAGTATCAAAAATTGTTTGTTTGCAACCTTCTGTTTTTTTTTATAATAAAAAGGCTGCAGTACATTTACGTTTACACTTATTATTATAAAGCTGAAGTTTATTTTAATACGAACGCGTCAATCTCTTATACCTACATTCAGTAAAATAAAAAAAAACAAGTTTTTTATTGCTTACGCTCTAATAGATTTTGTATCGAATATCACTTATATGTAGAAACGCTATTTAAATTATGCACGTCGGTTTTATACTGTTTTTACACTTTTTACTTTTACTTTTAAATAGACTGACCTAATCTAAATTTAAGCGAAATGATTAATTGTGTAATAACAACTCTATATAGATATCTTTAAAATACAATCGGATTTCCGAAGCTTGACGAATATAGCCTAGGCGCATAATTTAAAGAGTACTACTATACTAATAATGAAAAAAAAGTAACTTCACGCCCATATCCCCGAAGAGGTAGGTAGAGGCACAACCAGGGCACCCACGACTAGCCGAAGATACTAAGTTCCATAATGGGATAGGTGGCAAGCCTATCGCCAACCGGGCACGTTTCCAATCTCGACCAACATTTTTTTTTTATTAGAAAATTGGAAAAATCCAATTTTCTTTTTGTTGGCCGACCCGGGATTCGAACCCGAGACCTCATGCAGTCAAGTCCAACACCCGGACCGCTCGATCACAGAGGCGACAATAATAATAATACTAATAATACGTCTTAGTATCACAGTTTTTCAAGGAGATGAAAACACGGGGAGCAGCTTGTAATAAGATATTTAAATTCTCACCTGCCAACAAATAGTCGGTTGTTTCCTGGCTAGTATAAACTGCGTCAATGGGCTCGGCTCCAGTTCATACTTATCGAATGGCAGGTTATCAATCACCATTGGTTCTTGACTGGAACATGTGAATTTCACGGCAGGATGGGCAGTTCTGGGTGGCTGGAATATAAAATTTACTCAATAGCGCATTTACTAGAGACATGGTATCATGACTTACAATCATTTTTTTTATGATATTGGAAGGCAAACAAATAGACGGATTTCCTGATGGTAAGAAATTCACGTCGCCTAGAGACACCAAAGATGGTAATGGTGCGTTGCCAACCTGAGGCCGGGATCTAAGGCCTCGAGCAAGTCAGTTTACCGGCTACCATATCCTCCAACCGGAACACGTCAACAGCAGGCATTGACCTTATGGCGGCAGAAATAGGTAAGGCGGTGGTACCAATCCGGGCGAGCCGCTGCGAAACTCTACCACCCAGTAAGATGTCACGGTGTTAGTGACGGTGAGCCTATGCTCGCCTTTTACGAGCTGCGTGGTAGGAAGGCAGATGGTCTATTCTACAAAGGAGCCCGGACCAACACGGGGCAAATCGTATATTATAATGTTTAATAGTAGGGGAGCCCAAGTTGCTGAATGTGTACTCCAGCGACACAACAATTGGTTTTTTCATTTAAATAATCGAGAATAAAAAGAGTCGTGTGAGGTTTACATCTTTAGGGGTTCGAAGAGCGTCTTAAAGCTTAAAGAACATTAACAGTCACTTGATCATTATATGCGAAAACATTAAATATTAGAAAATAAACAAATCACAAAAATCCAACTGCGAAAAATATTATTTGATTTCATTTCAAGTTTTTTTTGTCTAAATGAATTCCAAATGATCCAAGACGATTTAAAATAAGTAATACCTTTTTAAAGATTTTATAATAATACTTCAAAGTGCAAATATTTTGCTACATATATTTATTTACAGTTCTCAACAAAATAAAATTATTTCCGTATTTAAAAAAATCCTTACCAAGGTAGGTGCAGTGGGATCAGGTCGAAACGATTCAGGTATAGGCCAGAAGCCCACAGCGAATCCCTTCTGCGAGACAGTTCGTGGGACATATATGAGTCGGCGACAAGAATGCCAGGCCTGTGGTATACTTGATTGTTGATTTAGTGCCATACTAGTCTGGTACGCGCCGCCATTCCAACGCTGTAAAAAATAATATTTGTATCATCATTGTATTTGAGAATGGTAAGAAGAACAACGGGTTCTAAAATTAATTAAGAAAAGCATTAACATCGATCCCGTGCTTACAGGCCTTTTTATGATGAATACAATTGCAGAAAAAATCCAGTAAACCAAATTCACATCCCTGCGACACATAATGAGATATTTATAGCGTCATCACACACGCACGCACGTACTCACACAGATACACAGAGACAATAGGAAATGTTTCACATTATCGAAATAAGATGCAAGAAATTATGCAAACGTAAGAAAAGTTTAACTTAAAGTGGTAGTGTAGTGTTGCAGCTGTCTCTGGGTGGAGGTAATGACTTGATGCGTTGCCTCCCGTCCTATAAAAAAAGTAGTGCTGCGTTGCCTCCTGTCCTTTAAAAAAGTAGTAGTGCTGCGTTGGCTCCTGTCCTATAAAAAAAAGTAGTGCGATTGATTTTTAAGCCTTTTAACCATTACATACCCCATTGCGATCATTATCCTCCATTTCCTTGTCAGCATCTGGATTCATATCGTCCCCTGGCTCACCATCTCTATTTGGCCCACTTTCTATTGGGGGTGGGTCTGGCCCAATTTTCTCGAAGTTAATGACAACACCACTCTGCACTTTCTGCACTAAACTGTCTATACACTGCATCAACATTCGATGCGACGTGATGCAGTACGATCGACCTAAAAATAAAAATATTTTTTAAACTAACTAGAAGTGCGATAACTACCGCATTTTAGGGTGATAAAGGTGTTGCCAGTTACAGGGTCATTACTTCATTCATTAACACCTTGAGAAATTAGTTCAGCGACGTCGAAATAAACGTGCGTCACGCTAATGTGCGTAAACGTGAATTAACGTTAACTGTAGCAAACCTAAGTTCGTATGTCCGTAAGTGTCACGGTAATTGGCTATCTTTCATTATATGGACGCGAACGTGATGGAAGATGCTGCATCTTTCTACCCGAAACATTAATAACGCGGCAAGTGTCAATTTGATATGACAGTAGATCTGTAAGTACTTTTTTTTATTTTTGCCAAATAACCAGTCTTTAGTTTGAATCGAAAATTCGAAAGCGCAAAAACTTCCTGCTAAAGGTTGAATTAAATTAAAGAAAAAAATATCACAGTTACATAGACACTTCACTACACAGTATAAAACAAAGTCGCTTCCTCTGTCCCTGTATCCCTTTGTATGCTTAAATCTTTAAAACTACGCAACGGTTTTTTAACAAAGTCAATGAAGAGGAAGGTCTATAATATAGACCTTCCTCTTCATTGACTTTATTAAAACTTACATATTATGTATTACATATTATGTATTATTTTATACCCGTGCGAAGCATGAGCGGGCCACTATTTCAATTATAAGTTATTTCAGGTTTATCTGTTAGTGTCGCCTCTGTGGTCTAGCGGTTCAGGTGTTGGACTTGACTGCATGAGGCTCCGGGTTCGAATCCCAGGTCAAGCAACAAAAGAAAATTTGGGTTTTTCAATTTTGTAATAAAAAAAATGTTGATCGGGATCGGATATATGCCCGGTTGGCGAAAGACTTGCCACCTATCACATTGTGGGACTTAGTGTCTTCGGCTAGTCGTGGGTGCCCTGGTTGTGCCTCTGCCTACCTCTTCCGGGATATGGGCGTGAAGATATCTTTTTTTCTGTTAGTATATATACGTTCGCTGTTATCAAACTACTTGAATGGTTTTAACATTTAAAAGGACCAAGTGTGTTTTAAACAAATCAGACACCGGATAATTTATTATTTCCTATCCCAATAGTTTTGCTATAATTAGCTGACTGGACTAATTAGCATAAAATTCGGAAAACCTATAACTATGGTCGAAATTAACATTTAATTTAAACACTCATATTATTGAATGCCTTTATTAGTAATCAACAATATATTGATTAAATGTTACAAGAGAGTAGCAGAAGTAAAAGCCGCGGGCGTTTGTTAGTTAGTTATAGCCATGATAAGAGTCAAGTTCTGGACTATTTATAATATTTAGTGCTATGTAACAAATCATATTGTTGATAACGCTCACCGCAAATACTTTTTCGTGTGATAGGAACGCATTAACCGACTACTCACTTATATTACAGGACCCGACAATTTACCAAGGATTTCTTTATTCATTTGTTTACATTTTTTTTAATTTACGAAATATTTTTTTGTAACAAAAAAAGGAAAGCTATAGATTTTCTTGAAGGACTGAAATACCTACTCGTCGACACAGAGACATATAACGATATACTGCCAACCTGGATTATGCACATAGATTGATGTTGAGTATCTTTCGTAATTAATGTACCATTTGCCCTGCCTCGAGCTCGTAAAATACGAGCATAGGCTTATCTTATCTGACTAGGTGGTAAAGTTTCGCAGCGACTCACCATTATTGGTACCACAGCCTCACCTACTCCTGCCGCCATAACGTAAGCGCTGTGCTGTTGACGTGTCCCCGTTCCGAAGATAAGCTAGCCTGTAAACTTACTTTTGCTCGGGGAATAACATCGGCCTCAGTTTAACAACGCACCAGAACCACCTTTGCCTTAGTTTAGGTGGCGTGAATTTCTTACCATAATCAAATCCGTCTGCTTTTACATGTCATAAAAAACCCTTAAATCCGGAACACGATTGTAGTAAGCTGTTACGTTGGCAATAAATAAGGCAGTAGGAATTCGGGTCAGCTGTTGCTCCTACCACCAAATCTTATGAAGTAATATAGAGCATATCCGGAATGCGACATTGATAAGCAATGACGCTATGATACTAATAAATAAGGCAGTACGAATCCGGGCAAGCCGTTGCAGTCCTCTACCATCAAATCTGATAAAGTAAGGACAAGTCGTGTACTTTCGAACACGTCATGTACTTTACAAAGATTATAGAATTAAACGGTATTATACGGCCAATGTTAATAATGTTTGTCTAAAGATGGATTTCAAGCAATCGAGATAACTGCGTATCCGCCGGCCTATCCTGTACCTAATTGTCATATTTATCCTGTCCACAGATATGTTATTGGCAAGCGATAACATAAAAATGGATCAAAACATCAATCATGGACAGCAAGATTTGGATTAGGATTGATTATTAATATTGGCCGATAAATGTCATTTTGTCAGATCAGTGCTGTTACAACTGAAAAAAAAACACCTTACGAGTATCTATTTATTATTAAAGCGGCCCGCCCCAGTTTCGCACGGATATAAAATATACATATAAATCTTCCTCTTCAATCACTTTATCTATATAAAAAAACCGCATCAAAATATGTTGCGTAGTTTTAAAGATTTAAGCATATAAAGTGGCATAGAGACATAGAGATAGAGGAAGCGACTTTTTATATTATGTAGAGATGTTTTTTTTTAATTTACGAGAACGAAATGGTTTCAGTAGAATAAATGTGCTCGAAGGTACACGACTTGCCTCAACGGATGCACTGGTGTTACTAATAAAAAGGTCGTACGAAAGTGGAAAAACCTTCTTTCATTCTAGGAAAATTATTATTTGTAACCGACTTCAATCACTGTCCTAAAAAGCCGGAGGTTCTCAAAGTTAAACAGTATTTTATATGTATAATAGAATGTTAACATTGATTATAAAATATACATTGATACGCTAGGGTTGGCGACTGAAAGGGGCAACTATAAACTCGAGTATCGATGGAAATGAAATAGTAAAAAATCTTATTCGACAACATTAAAACAAAACAATAAACATATACAGAACAACAATGTAAGAGCAGTAGAACTGCAAAAAACCAACTACGATTATATTAACTACAACAACAACGAAGTGTTATAAGTGTTATGCATTTTTAAATCCAAAAACAATTGGTCGGATCTTAATAAAATTAAAATAAATGACACATTAAAAATATAACATCACATTAAAAAATTAATCGAAATCGTAAATTCCTAAATATACTTTTTAAGCGGATTCCTTAATTTACACAATATCTTTGTCTTAACCGTTTTATACCTTGACGTTTTATACCTAATCAATATAACTCCAGAAAGCATGTTTGCAACTTACGTAATATTTAAAGGCATACATTTGCTTTAGAAAAAAAAAACTTCATTTATACTGTTTTAAAATAGGAAACAATTCTATAAATAAGACCTTGATACTTCATAATCTTGTAATTATCATCAAAAATATAAACTACCTAGTTAGGAATTTTTAGGGTCGATTTACTTGTGGGCGTATTCTATACATATATATATATATATATTCTATACATATAGCGTATCAATATAATGCCCATATAAGGTGACTAGAGGACTTCAAATACCTATTTACCTCCCTGAAAAACATTTCCCATCTAATGTTGAATTTAAAGAGACATCAGCACAATAGTTGTAATAACTTTTTGTTGCCCCATTTTTGAACAATGAAGTTCACCATATGCGTGTCCCAAGCGGATATCACTCCGCACTCGCGCTTTGGTTTTATTTGGTTCGAGATATCGTGTCTGTGAGCAATGCCTAATGCAAAAAAAATAGATACTTTTTTGTGGTGATGATTATTTTTTACTTGAGAAGTACATCTCCATGTAGTGCGGTTTTAAACTGATCAGACAAGTGATATTTGGGGCATCCTCAATATTTCGTATTCAAACGTCCTTAAATACCTTTTTCTTTGAAATTTGAAATACTACTTCACAATTAAAAATGTGTATCTAATGCTATTTATAAAAAAATAAAATATTAGTAAACATTAAAAGGCTTTTATTTGTAAATATCTTTTATTGACAAATACATATAAAATAAGAAGCTCCTATAGTGGCTGGATAATCGGTTTTAACGACTAGTTTGCACATCACTATTGCATACATCACTTTCTCAATTAAATAAAACTAGTGATCGCCCGTTGGTCGAAATTCGACCATAATTAATTTTAATATCTTGTTGATAAGAACGCCATCTTCATTTCTCAAGACCAACAACTTTGTTTCCAAAAGTTTTAGCGCGCCAACTGTGATCTTTTATCGTTATCATCAATATATATTTTGTTTACGTGTGTCAAATGCATGGTAGTGTGGGTATTGTTTTATTTATTGATTTAATGTACTTTATAAGCATTATTATTGAAAAATATTAGCGTTCTGCACTTCTCCTACACATAAATTATAAGTGTGCCAAATTTTATTTTCCTGCCTCCGCGCAATTTTCCTAAAAAGGAGTCCAAAGTTTTGGCATCACGTATTAATATATAGATAACCAACAAAATATATCTTAACGAAAAAAAATAAAGATCTATTGAAAGTGAAAGACAGTTTTTGCTATTTTGGTTTCAGGGTTTCGCAAAAATATTTACTTTTTACTTATTACCGTAATGTAGGTGGAGAGAGACTAGTTACCAAAAATTCAGGTTGGACTGTAGAAAATCGTAGCCAAGGCCATCTTGTCCAAGAAATCAGGCTTCGTAATTTTTAGAGGCAGTTGAACTCCATTTTGATGATTGTTAAAAAGTCGAAAAATTGAAAAAAAATAAACGTTGACGGACCTTGTATACACTGGAGTGAGCCAACGATTACCTCAGATTTATATTAAAATTTTAGAAATTTAAAAGAAGACTTCAAGACTAAAATCTAAGAACCATCTTGATCACGTCAGCTTTCAAATAAAAAAGCACAATCGGAGGCAATTACTATATCAATCGCTTCGATTTGTTATCGTGTGATTTGGATAAAAACGACCAATAAAAAACATTTGCAGGGTGTTCACTGTTCCGTTAACCAAAAAGTTTGGGAACCCCTGGTCCACTGACCCAATTCTGTAGAACTACTTTATGTATAATATACTATACCGTAAAGGTATACGTTGTATATGGGGAATACAGCTTGTAAGTTTATAAGCTCTGTGGTCTAGCAGTTCAGTTGTTGGACTTGACTGCATGAGGTCCCGGGTTCGAATACCGGGTCAGGCAACAAAAAGAAAATTGGGTTATTCCAATTTTCTAATAAAAATAATGTTGCTCGGGATTGGATATGTGGCCAGTTGGTGATAGGCCTATCACATTGTGGGACTTAGTATCTTCGGCTAGTCGTGGGTGCCCTTGTTGAACCTCTGCCAACCTCTACGGGGATATGGGCGTGAAAATACTTACTTATTTACGTACTTATTATAAAGTTTATTTATTTAACAATAAACACTAAAGATAAAAAAGTTATACGGTATCTCTCAAAGCAGCAAATCTATCGCCAACCGGCACAATCACGATCAACGTTATTTTTTACTAGGTAACGGAAAACCGCATTATAAATGGCCCGAACCGGGAATCGAACTCTCATGTGGTTGACGCCCACACCGGGCCACTAGTCCCAAGAGGCGATTAGAGTGTGCGTATTGCTGGTGCTAATAAAACAGTTTAGTGGTGAGTGTAGTGTTGAGCTGGATATATTTGGGAGTTTTAGCTTCCAGTAAGTCCAATTCATTCATAGCGCAATATTTTGCATGTTTTGTCACGCCATAATACGTAAAAAAAAATTTGAGCGTAATTGCATATTTAATAATTTGATGTGGATTTAATTGGGATATGTTACTTTGATTATTTTTTAAAAGTTGTCTTATGCGACTCATCATAGGATAACTATTGGATCCATTTTGTTGAGATCTTCTACACTTAAATCATAATGGTTCTTCTGAAAAAAATAATATCCCTAAACATTACACAAACTGAATCTTACTACAAAGTAATCAAATTATATGCTTGTGTTAGTCAACGATACTAATACATAATACCCACACTAAGTTAATGTCTGCCCCCGTCGGGAATCGAACCTGTGCCTCACAGTGAGCCGGTGAAGCTAGGCGCGTACTCTAGCTCCTTAGTCAACGAGGCGGTCAATATACTTAGTCTGGCCATAAATACTGTTACACTTAAAAATAAAAAAATATTACATTTGAATTTCGAATCTGTCATTTTTATACGATTGTTCATTGTGTTTTCT
>NJDD01006975.1:0-15651 GCA_002245505.1 Calephelis nemesis
ATACAAGTATAAAATAAGTCCAAAAATATAGAGAGCTAAGATTGTTTATAAAATTTAAGATAAGATTGTAAGCTAAGATTGTTTATATAAGATTGTTAAATTTGAAAGACAGCATAGTATACAATAAAAAGAATATCAACTAACAGAGTAAAGTAGATCAAATGGAAAATACGAATTGCAGTCTCTGAATTACCATGTTAGAAGAATTGGTATTACTCCAACAAAAATTTGTTTCTTAATTGCCTATGCTGTGTGGCTCCTTCTAAGGTCATACTCTCTTATGTGCACCCTTTCTCTCTTCTAAACCTATGACAATTTGCTGTAAGATCTGTAATATTATTAAAATAACAATGTATAATTGCAGCTATGTAGCCCAAGATTTCGGTGACAAAAGCTACAACCGGTTTCACGGGTACAGGGAACTGACGAGCTTCTTCTCATGGCTGGATTACTGTGATACTTTGATGAAGGTATGTTTGTATTTATTTTCCTCCTCCAATTTAACATTTGTCCTCCTCCTACTCCTCGTTGGTCTAGAGATTGAGTTCGATTTACAACTGGGACAGGAATTTGTGTGATTTATATAGAAGTCCATACTTCTGGGTTTTAGGGCTTATAATTTTTTTTTTGAGTATAGATCTTTATGTACTTAATTCGTCGATTAACGCCCATAATATATATATATATATATATATAAATTATTTAAACAGTCAATTAACGCCCATAATGTATAGTATAATATAATAAGTATACATAAACTTATTTGTGGTTAAA
Source organism: Calephelis nemesis (assembly GCA_002245505.1). Classification (NCBI taxonomy): domain Eukaryota; kingdom Metazoa; phylum Arthropoda; class Insecta; order Lepidoptera; family Riodinidae; genus Calephelis; species Calephelis nemesis. Next base: position 775 of record NJDD01006975.1, read on the forward strand.
AAATAGTTCATGTGATTTAAACATTCTAAAAATATCTGAAAGATTTTGAGGATTAATGGATGGTATTCTTGGTTCTTGGTCTTATGGTTTCATTTCAATAAAACTTAACTATAATTTTGTAATTAATAACTTGTTAACGTACGTTGTCAGAGTGCACATTCGACATCTAATGTGTGTTGTAGGAATGTCATCCAACGATAGCGGGTCACTTGTCCCGTATATTCCGCGCCCACTTCCTAGAGGGCGCGGCGGAGCTCATGGTGGACGCACACACACACGCGCCCGCACACACGTACGCGCCCGCACACACGCACGCACCCGCACAGGCTGCGCTCGCTACTGCCGTTCTCGCCAAATGTTTGAGGGTCATCGATTCTCCAGATCTCATTAATGGTGAGTGTACACATGTCCTATTATATTTTTTTTAACTATCTGGTGAACGTGCGTGAGTAAATCATTCCTGAAAGGAATCTATATCGGACAAGCAGTTTTCAAATTTTTTGGAAGACTAACAAAAAACAATGAATTGTATAAATTAACAAAGATTTTAGTACATTGTCGTGTTTGCACGTGGCCTTGAACATTTGCGAAACTAATGCAGTTGCGAAGCTATTACCTGCCAAACACCTGAAAACGTACTACAAAAAAAAGTACTGTAGTACTGTACTGTACTAAAAAGGCAAAAGATAAAGATAGATAACAGGCTCAAAAGATCAAATCGTTTCTGTTGCAGATATTTATTGCAACCTATAAAATAATAATTAAATAATTAAGACAACTATAGGTTTTTTTTTACCAAGGTAAAATGTTTTTACTACTATGTCTCTTACTTTAACGTCAGTTCTTTGTCTTTATTTAAATATTGCACTTTTTGTGGTTTATTAATTATTTAAACTCGTATCTTTCAGAATTTTCGAATTGGCTAGTTGGTGAAGGAGAAATGTCGGAATGGCCTCTGCTACATGGACTTATTAGCAACTGCTTCACAGACAACCATGACCTTACATTAGAAACGCTAAGGTTCTTTGAGGTACGTAAATAATTGCCTCTATGCTCTAGCATTCCCGTGCTAGCGTTGTCTACATGAGGTTTCGAGTTCGGTACCCGAGTTGGGCAACTCTAAATGTGTTTTTTTTTCATTTTTCTAATTAAAACAACGTTGCCTGGAATTGGCTAAGTACCTTCGGCTAATTGATAGTACCCTGGTTTTATCTCTGCCTTCTTATTCGGAAATACGGCCAAAAATATTTATATTTTTTGCTAGATAGAGTTATTATAATATGAATTGTTAATTATTATTATTGTATACTTAATAAGTCACAAAATACAAAGACTTTTATAGTGGAATATTATATTGATTAGGCAATATTGGCGTAGGAATATTATAGCTACATCGCCATTCATACACGCACGCACACACACAGACACACACACTCACTCACTCACTCACACACATTTCCCCAGGGATTCTACTACATCCAGAAGTTTTGACTAATTCCGAGGGTAAAGAGCGTACAATAAATATGTTTATGATTTAACAGGCAGTCATAGAAAAGGGGACTGAGCACAGTATGGACCGGTTAGTGTTGTCGCGGGTTTGTTCCCGGGGATACTACGCACCTGCCACCGCGCCGATACAGGACGAGCGGGACAGGCTTAACGACGTCTCTTTCGGCAGGGAGAGGGAGAGGAACAGGTACTGAGGTTTTATACAATGTCAACGAACAGACTTATTTCCAGCTAAGATCATACACACACTCTCACGCACACACACACACTTTTCACAGTAAATGTAAAAGTATAGTCTTTGACTTTCCAATACACATACAATACCATAGTCTCACATGATTAAGAATTAAAAAAAAAACGCATTACAATGCACGTGAACGAGCGATTATTTTCACACTGATATAATTTCAGAGAGGCGATGCGTCAATTACAACACGAGGACCAAGTGAACGAACAGATTAACGACATTTTGTCGCACGAGGGCCTCGGTCGCGAGTGTGGAGACAGCGGGGAGAACATACACAGGATTATTAACAGGTATGCTATATATGTAGATGGATGGTGTTAAACAATACCTTGCCAAACAACAAAAATTTTATTTAATAAAAAACCCTAAGAATGTTACATAAATTTTTAAATCATTTGGAAATATTATTTGCATATTTTGCACTTTCTATATCCTTAATTAATTATATATCTGTACAAATTACATGGAGTAAACTAACTCCAAAGTAAAAAAAATAATATTTGTAATGTGTGCACGAATATATAGAAAAACACACTTTTGTCACATAAGTTGGTACTTGTCCTTGTCAGAAATCTCGCTTGACTTCTAGAAATGAAAGGCTAATAAGACATTAAAAAAAGTTAGTTGTATGAAAAATAAATACTGCTACACAAATTAAACATGCTGTATAATACTATCACGCTGTAATAGAATATAAGCATACTGCAGTATCATTTGCTACATTATGCTTTAGAGACTTAACAATGGGCGTTGATAGCTCCCCTCCCTCAACTATCAACGATATAAAAATATATTTTTTTATTTATTAATATCGATGGATACTTATGTAAATAAATTTCAAATGCGTTATGATTTTTATTTGTATCACGCAAGAAATACCAGCCGTTCCACTTGTCCCCACCAACGTATCCCCCCTGGTGTGTAAGAGTGGAATTTTTTCCACTTATCGCTACCATTGGGTCTTCGGTAGGGCAGAATGGAATAAATATGCCACTTGGTCCTACCGATAAATTTTAGACATCTATCGGTACTGTATATAAGAAAAGTGTGGAAGAAATTTACGCCGCGTAGAGACAGCAAAGGTGGTAATGGTGTGTTGCCAACCTGAGGCCGGGATGTTTGGCTTCGAGCAAAATTCAGTTTACCAGCTTCTTTACCCTCCGAACCGGAACACGTCAACGGTAAGCATTGGACGTTATTGTGGCAGGAATAGGTAAGGCGGTGGTACCAATCCGGACGAGTCGCTGCGAAACTCTACCACCTAGCACCTAGTAGTAGTAGTAGTAGTAGTGTGGGGTAGATTCATAGATTTGTTTTTTTTTTAACTGAATTACCTAACGAAGTCCCGAACGTATGTGGCGGTCTTTGAACGAATTTATTGCTAATAAAATACACATTTTAATAAGGGCCATAACTTTCAGTTTTATTTATTGTAATTTATTATTAACTCATTTTAATAGAATTACATAACTATTTACGTAATCGATAATAAACGAATTTTTTTCAAATTTTCACATCATGATGCGATGTACGGAAATGTACTTGATAGTAAAAACCATGCGGTAGGAATAAGTGGAAATGTGTTTCCACTTTTCTCTACCAGTAGCGATAAGTGGAAAAAAATTCCACTCTTACACACCAGGGGGGATACGTTGGTAGGGACAAGTGGAACGGACGAGAAATACGTTGTTTCGTGTTTATTCTGTTTAAATTTCTTTAATTTTTTTTTTCACAATGTTAACTACATATCAGAATGCAATATAATGTACCTACATAATGTCTGAATTGGACTTTTTGTACTGCCATAACATTACATAACGCCACCCAGACTGTTTGTAACAAAAAAACACCAAATCTCACATAGCTATGACAAGCTGATGAAATGTGTTTCGTGAAATAGTTTACAAAGCCTGTTTGGTTGACCACTGGACCCCGTTATTTTGGTCTTACTATTCAAATAACCACATAAAATTAATCAATTAAATGTATTAACCATTGGTGAGTTATAGTCATGGCTTTAGAAAAATGTTTTTATAGTCAAATTTTCCCCCATGTTCCAAAAACAAGACCACTGGTGGTAGATTGCTGTGCAGCAACTTGGCCAGGTATGGAAAAACTACCTTACCTACTGCTGCCGCCGAAATGATGGTGTGGTTATTCTGGTCGGCAAGGTAGGTTAGCCTTTAGACCAGCACAATCGACCCAACACCCCGATTACAGAACAATAACGTGCCTATAACATTTATGGTGTTTATATGTCACAGTCATATCTTTCCATCAGAAGAGCCGTATGCTCGTTCGTTGTTTTAAGCCAAAAAATACATACATAATATATTCTCACGCCATGTCTCTTGACCGATCTTTAAAATTCTTATAAAATATATGCTTTAAACCAAAAACATCAAGAGAAAATATTTCTCAGATTGAAGTACTTAAATTAAAGTAAGATATTTTTAACAGCTTATTGCACATTTTAATTAATAACATGCCAAAGAAATAAAATTACATTTTTTTTCCCATTCAAATTACAAGATACGTCAATATATCACACTCCTAAGCTTTACTGACATACACGTTAACTTATTTATTCAAATATTCACACAAATGTTTTTTAACATCTGGTTTTAAATGACCATAAAATATTTGCATCTCTTGTAACATCTTAAATATTACCTACCGCTTAAATAAAGCTTATTAAAATTTATAGGCGATTAATACGGCTCAAGGAACGCATAGAAGAAATTATGCTTGCAGAAAACACACAAAACGCTGTCACTAATTAGGATTAACGCTAACAACTAATATTAAGTATTACTAACACTATCTTTTAATAACATATCAGTCGTTGTAGTGCAAAAAAATTATCAATGCTGGAAAATATTCTTCTTCTTTTGTAAATACAGCTTTCGATCGTTTTTCACGACTTACTTTGCCAATATACAAGATTATAGATAATAGATTATACAGTCATTAGTCACTATGTCCAAACTCATGTCAGGTCAGGGTCTTGAGTAAAGCGGTGACTTCGTTACTTAAGCTCATCTAATAAGATGTGACGGCAGCAAAGAAATAGACGAAACACTAATTTCATCATGATTATTTCATTTGTGCACTTTCACTGAACAAAATGACGCTAATTCTCACCTAAATTAACCAATTTCACTCAATATAAACACGAAATTCAAAAATAATGAAAACATGTTGGTCCGGGCTTTCCCCGTGTTGGTCCGGGCTCCTTTGCAGAATAGACCATCTGCCTTTTTTGCCAGGCAGCTCGTAAAAGGCGAGCATAGGCTTATCATCACTAACACCGTGACATCTGACTAGGTGGTAGAGTTTCGCAGCGACTCGCCCGGATTGGTACCACCGCCTAACCTATTCCTGCCGCCATAACGGCATGACGTGTTCCGGTTCGGAGGGTAAGGTAGCCGGTAAACTTACTTTTGCTCGAGGCCTAACATCCTGACCTAAGGTTGGCAACGCACCATTACCATCTTTGGTGTCTCTAGGCGGCGTGAATTTCTTACCATCAGGAAATCCATCTGCTTGTTTGCCTTCCTATAACATAAAAAAAATCTTCATTCACGATGGCAAAACTCTGGAAAGTAGATATTAAATTAAGTTAATAGTAGTCTAATTGTCAAACAGAAGTGTTGCCATGCAATGCCATGCCATGCAAAAAACATGGTCATGATTCATGAGTCATGAGGTCATGATTGTCATGGTTATTTCAGTTCTGTCACACTACAATTTATTTATTTACAGTAATACAAGTTCGCAGTCCTCCGCTTTTTATATATTCCGGTTCTCTGCGGCTTTATCCTTTTGAATACTTCTTTTTATCATCGTTTTTTTCGATGTTTAGGTTATTTCCAAGACATACTTAATTAGTATTAGGAAAATAATATTTTGAATATCCGTCCACAAAGATTTTATATCGTTTCCTGTTTGTATTTCCAGTAAAAATTTTTACTCGATGTTTATAGTAACTTATTTCTATGGGTCAAAATATAGAAATATAAAAAATACCCTTCGAATTAATTATTTTAACTCAACTCACCAAACAAACAAAAAAAATGCATGCACGAATTACGAGGATTTTAGTAGTTTTTTATATGATAGGAAAATTTATGAAAACATATTTTTCATAAACATATTTTTCATAAATTTCTTCAAATTTTCCGCACAAAGTAATAATAAAATAGTAATAAAAATTCCTTGTTCAATTTATAATTTGATTTTCTAGCATTGATAAATAAATTAATATCTAAATATAATTAGTGTATAATTATATAAAAACCAGTTTTGTTTTTTAAATGAGAGACAAGACAAATGTTAATGTATATATTCATATGAAAGTAAAACTGAAAATTGTGATATTTTTGAAATGTTTTCTTAAGATGGGAACCACCGATCTTCAAACTATTTTTTACATGTCAATTTTATAATGTTTACTTAATTGTTGTAATTTCATTACTATCTGATTACAACATGAATCGGTATATAATAAATGTATAATTTGTATATAAAATTGTAAATTTTGTTAATATCAAATGTGTATAAATGCTTTTATTGTATGTAATGGTACTTGATTTTGCATTTGGTATACAGTTTACATTTTTTATGAAATATTGTACCCGATGCTTTGTTGCCATATTAGGTATATTATTTGCAAATGATAACTTGCTCAAATTACTTTGCTAGTGTGTTGGATATAGAATTTTTAAAAAATCACTTGACACTTTTTGAGAAATAAAAACCTAAATATTTAAAATTCCATTGTAACTTGGTAATTGAATAACAGCAATAGTAATTAAAATTTGAGTAGGGCAACACTATCTATACTTTAGATTGTACCTTGATCATTTTATACATTTATTTTTCTTATTTTTTTTATTTTTTTATATTTATTTTTGGCTACAGTTATTTCTTATTCTTCTAAAACTTATATTATTTAAACTTCCTACGCTTTTGTAGGGAGTACTTAAACAAAATTTTATTAAGAAAATCCAAATTTATAATTTAATTTAAAAGCACCTTTTATAAAAATAACCTTTGGACAGATATTTTAATAGTGTATAAAAACGATCTTATTATAAAAATCTTCAAAATCGTTAGTGCCGTTTCTGAGAAACTCATTTTAATGCTGTAATTGCTTGTTTGAAGTGTAAGAATATAAGACAACAATAATTTTCTCGACAAACGTTTTTAATTTTAATTGCAAATATGAAATCAGAATAAAAGGATTATACACTGAATTGCTAATATGCTCAATAGTATTGCGTTAAATGAAGTAATAACGTAAAAAAAATACTTTGCACTGTACTTAGTGCAATAGTACTGATATAAGAACTATCAAAAGTTATGCATCCGGCTAGAATTTCGAGCTAGCATTTATTACTTAGCTTGCATTTGTTACTCTATTTTTTATGGTTTGAATAACTTATTATTTCCTTTGAAATAATGAGAATGAGAAATGTAAAGACATTTCTTGCATTTTAAATAGTTATTCTTATATTAAAATAAATAAATTTAAATGTATAAATAAATAATCACTCTAATATGTCATTATAAAGTGATTTTTGACGAGGAATATCACTATTTTTTGTGATTACGTTAAGGAATGGACTGTTATTGTAATTTAAATAAAACACAAATTTAGGTTCATTGAAGACCACTCTCAATTGGAATGTCTTGTACGTTTCTAGCAGATTTACTACTAAATTCTTATATTAATTGATATCATATACTTTATGTGAACCTGTATCTCATGCCAAGTAAAAACAAACAATATATGTTGATCTGAATTTTAGGAAAACAGGTCAAGGCGTAGAAAATTAATGTTTTTTTTATTTTTAAGATTTTATTTTAAAAAGGATGAAGTGAAATTATTTACAAAAATACACACATTTAGATATATGTATATAAAGATTGAATATGTATATAAAGATGTATATAAAGATATTCTAAGGTCACAAATTCTGGTACATGTCTTGAGATGTTTCAAATCTTGTGTCATGTCAGTACAAGATTGTAACATATAATTTGGCTGTGTCGATAGTACATAATGTAATAAAGATCTTATATGTATTTTTTTTTATTTTGTATTGTATTCTATAAGTAATACAATTTTAGTGATGAGAATTTTATTAATGCCTACAATTTTATTTTGAAATTTGTTGCCATATTTTTTTTTATTTAGATGTTTATTTTGTTATTGAATGTCTTTTGACTTTTTAACGCTCAATATGATTTTCAAAACAAGCCGTTATATTTTAATTTCAGTAGTTTTGTTTCTGTTAAGAAATATATTTCTAGAAATTTACAGAACTTTTTATCTTGTATAATTTTTAATTTTGTATATTTTCTTTTTTGTATTCATATTTTTTTTTGAAATACTTTAATGACTATTAGATAATAGTAGGCCTATTATTATCTACCTTAAATGGCTATAATGCCTCGTTTTATTGAAGTAATAATCAACAATTGATGTTGTATTTGTAAAAAAAATCTTTTTTTTTATTTTTTACTTTATTATGATATCATGTTTATGGAAATGCAGGTTGCAGCACTATTTTAACCGAACTTAAACCCAAATTGGCTTATTGGGTACAATGAAGTAAAATACAATTTATAATTGAATAACAGAAAAACATTTATTTACTTAGTTATTATATATTACTAGACCATGTTACGCAATAAAGACCTAACTGGTAATCCACAAATATGAGTTTAATTAAATTAAACACACTTAGACCTGTGTATTAATTTTCCATGTTATTGTCTGTATTTACAGCTTTAACGTATCGTTCTTTTTTCGTCACTTTTGAGTTCGGTCGTTTTCGCTAAACACAGTACAATAACACAATGTTGCCATTTAATGCCATTAATTGATATATTATTTTTTTCATTTACTGTTCTAATTAAGGAAATTTCACAAAGTTTTAAGAAAGCAAAAATGTATACCATCAATGTCGTCTCATATACCTAATACGTTGATGTAATATTCTGGTATACTAAACCTTCAATTTCTTGAAAATTTGTAAAAGCTAGTGAAAATACCTATAAATGTATACTTTTTATTGAGAATGTGATGTGTGATTAAACATTTTGAAAGTAAAGGTAGTTTTATTTTCCCCGTTGCAGTTTCCTGCTGCTCCTGCCGCGCGCGATCCTCTCGGACCCGGTGGGCTCCGACTACGAACATTACATACACGACGCGCAGAAACATTACCAGGTCAGTGGCTCTATACTTTTGCATCATCTAGGACCGTGTAGCAAGGCTAAGCTGCGCGCGCGCATTGTAATCTATACTAATGTTATAAAGAGGAAAACTTCGTTTGTTTGTTTGGTTTTAATGAATAGGCTCAAAAACTACTGGATCGTTTTAAAAATTCTTTTACCATTCGAAAGCTACATTATCCCTGAGTGACATAGGCTTTGTTTCATCAAAACCGGTACAGTAAAACCCAAGTTACGCAGACGGAGTTGCGTAAAACTACTAGTATTTTTATAAAGTAACAGGACTTAAAATATAATTTTAGTTACTAAAGGCCCTACGATGTTGCAATAGGCGAAACTGGCAGACTATTAATTATGTGGATCGCAACCAGTATTTTGTGCAAGTAATAATAATAATGAATCTTTATAAAACGCAAATGGCAACAAAGATGTTAACAGCGGGTGGCCAACCAGGAGATGTGAATTTAATTCCTCGTAATCGACGATTGTCCCACCCTTTCACTCAGAAATTAGCAATGGTAAAGAATAATAAGACAAGAGACAGAAATAGACAAGATGGTGGTACCAATTCGCGCGAGTGGTTGCAGGACTACCATCTCTTGTCACTGACTGCAGTGTAGGTTATTTAAAAACCGCAAGCGAACAGTCTGTACTGGAACAAGCCAATAATTAAAAATATACTGGACTCTTTAAGATCCGTCTACCTACGCACCTAATTTCTTACGTAGTACCTTCGTACTTGCCCTATATTCTTCTAAGGAGCTCACGAGACAATTTATTGTATTATCTTTTAGCCAACCGATTTCATTATAACATGAGCATTATCTGTTCCATAACAACTAAATACATACAACTAAATACTATAACTAATAATAACAACTGAAGTTCTGTAAATTAATTTAATTTTGTAAATTAATTAATATAGCTTTTAAAATAGGGTTTCCAAAAAATCTCCATTATGTTCGAAATTGCATAACTTCCGAGCGACTGAACCGATTGCTAGTTTTGGCTTTGAATTATTAGTGAAAATCCAGGGAAGGTTTAAAAGATAAGAAACTTAAGAAAAATTGCGATGAAACAGGGTAGAACAACATTTTAATTTTTCTCATACAGTTTGAACTGATGGAACGAAGTTCGCTGAAACTTATTCAACTTTTTATGGAAGCTTTTTTCTTCAACTTCAAACTTTCTTAAATCACCTAATGTTCCACTAAGTTTATAATTAGGTATTTTCTCTGGTAAGAACCTTCTGACAACGATTATCACATCTAAAAAAAAGAGCGAATTTGTTCCAACCGTTTACGCGTGATATGATGGCCAAGGGAAATGCAGGTTCATTTTATTATCAACTTTTATTTAACTTGCAACACGTATGTATGCTTGTCTGGGTAGAATTTGGTAAGTTGAATATAATCCACTCCCCTGTTACCGATTGAGCTGAAATATTGTAAACACATGTAAATCTGACGACAGTGCAAAATTTTTATTTGTTGGAACTGGAATATACGAGTCCTAAAATTTACATCATTCTATCGTATTTGGGGTTATTTTATACGTGTCAAAAGTACTTTAGTAAGTAAGTACTTTTCGGGTCTATTGCTGGCAATAGAGCTTGCAAATAAAAGCTTATTTTTTTGTTTAAATACTCATTAATATACAAGAATGATGTATTTTTAATTTGATAGAATATTGTGAAAATAATGTGCTTTTTCCGACTTTATTTATGTACATATATACACATCTTCACGCCAAGTCCGTTACGGGGTAGGCAGAGAGTATCGAGTGCCAGACCTCACGATCCTGACAAACCTGTCTTGCTTCCTTCACATTCATTACCCTTTTCATACAAACACGCCGGTTTCGGAGACTGTTGACACCACCCTCGGATAATATCCGATTGATCTGATCGTGAAATGTCAGCCTTGGTTTATAATTAGGTATTTATGTAATGAAAGAATTTTTTTTATTGCACTCAAAACTTGCAACAAAATAATTACAAATAAGTAATGTCAATAAGGTCATAGTTTGTAATACACAAAAGGTGACCTTATTGCCAAATAAAGCGATCTCTACCATACAACCGTTTTGTCTAAGGAAACTATAAGGCATAGGTTCAGTAGGTAAAGTGATTAAACCTAAATACTACAAGCTAATAGCTACAAGATAACATTAAAAGAAAATAATAAGAAAAATATGTAGTTTCCTTAGATAAAAACTGTGTCTGATATACCTGATTTTGAAACATTTTTTTGTCGTTAATGTTAATGATTTTGTCGTTAATGTAAAGAATTCATTAGGATGCCTTTATTGATCATTAACGGTCACACTCTTAGACGTCAATTATCTTTTAAACGGTCATCAAGTAGACATTTTCTATACAAAATTGCTACTTAATGATAGATTAAATGTTAATTGACGTCTATAAATATTAAGGACTAAGTGTACTGCTGCGTGAAGCAACTTAAGCGCGGAGTTGACGTTTGGCGGAAATGTACAGGTGCACTTATATTAAATAATCTGTAGGTTTGATTGTGCTCATTAAAGAGTTCATTCACTCATTTATAAATCTTACAATTTCAGCTGTGGTTAGATATGACAGCTACGTACAGCTGGCCAGCAGAACTGAATTGGGTCGAAAATACAGCTAGCTCCACCCATAGTTATGACAGTCGTCCAGAAGCAGACTTACACCTAGACGACGTATTCGATACTGTCCACGATAACAAACCCTCCGACAAACCCAAAACTCGGCGGCAAAGCTACACTAGGGATGGGAAATCCATCGACGCCCCCAACGACCAGTGCTGTGATAGAAAGTCATGTCTATTCAGTCAAACCTTGGTCTACAATAGAAGTGCATCTTCGGTGATCGAAGAGGACTTTGATGAAGGTCCGTTTTTGTCGATGCTGTTCAAATTATTGGCAAAAATGCCAGACCAACCGTATCAAGTCAATTTGCACCTTACATCTATAATATCAAAGCTAGCTTTGCTTCCTCATCCAAATTTGCACGAGTATTTATTGAACCCCAGTCTCCCCACCGCGAAGGGAACTCAGACGTTGTTTAAGGTACTTCAAGATGTTGCTAGAAGGTTGACAATGGAGATACCGAGGTTGAAGAATTATAAAAAGGTGATAGAGAACACGAGACTCCAGCTGATGAGTGAAGACCCCAGCTATGATGAAAGGTAAGACGGTATAATATGCATATCAATATTCGAAAAGATTCGACTGAACGCAAACAAACATGGATTTTCTTATGTCAAAAACGCATCGTCTACAAACAACAAAAATGGTAATATTCACTAGGTCCTCCTTATCAAGCCTCTTGCAAAAGTTTACCGGCAGCTATTTAGGGATAATGCTATTTTTTAATCCGGGCGAATGGTTGCAGGACTTCACTTACTTTAAATAAGAGATAGATATTTTACTTTTTTGGTAAGACGTGTCTATAAATTATGCTAGTTAATAACACTCGTCGTTCGTTTATATTATCAAAACCATGAACCAAATTAAAAAAAAATATTTTAGAAATAGATTAAATTGGGATTAAAGTTGACTACATTTTATCGTGATTACTCAACGTGTTTCCGAGGAAACGTTAAATTTAATTGAGTATTTAGTTGAATATAGTACAAAAAATTGCTTTTCTTCACTTCCAGAATGGACCACAACCAACTCGTGGAGAGTTTGATAGTTTTAGAAGAGTTTTGCAAGGAGCTGGCCGCCATAGCCTTCGTTAAATACCAACATCTAGTGCACATGCACAGATAAAACAACCTGTGGTTAGTTTTCGACAGATTGAATAATCTTTGTTAGATTATTGTTGGTGTTCACAATTTTTTAAGAATGAAAAAATAAAAAACATTGCAAATAAAATTTTAACTCTTAACCTTCGTCTCTCGCTGTCGATGTTCAGCTAGTTGAACTATGAATTAAATATGTATGTTAAAACTTTTGAAGTTATACTTCTTTTGGCGGGTTAGGAAAAAATGATGAGGGTAAATTTTTACGATGCGCGCGCACACCGTCACGAAAAACCGACATGATGAAGTTAGCTATAGATACCATTTTAGTTTTTCAAAAAAAGGTACCAACAAAGTAAAAGTAAGGACGTCTACGTATGTTTGCGTGAGAACTGACAACTGTATTTACAATATTTCTTTATTCTATGGTTAGGTTCATTTTGTCTACAAATGTAAAATTAGGCAAAAGATAAAAGTTTTAAAAAGATTTTTATCTTATTACGCCGAAGAAGTATAACTTCTAACGCGTGTACATAAGTACACACACAATTTTGTAATTGTTATGGGTTTCTTTAAAATATGTGAAAGAAATGTGCTAAAGTTAAGATATTAATATGTGATTGAGGGTTATATTATCTAGAAATTAAGTTACTTGAATTAATTTCTCCCCGCCCTCTTTTTTGCCACAAGTGTGAAGAATTATAGCAGAAATGAATTTGTGATATTTATTGATTATATATATGTCCATGCAAATTATAATAGACGAAATTTAAATTGGTCAAAACAATATTGTCATAAAACGTAATTATGCTCGAGTACTAAGTGGCTGACTAACAAATGACGTCACGCTTTAGTAGCAGCTAGATCTGTTACACAAAAAAATTGATTAATTGCAATACACTTTGAATTGAATTTGAAATTCCTCAATTGTCGGTGATGTCATCGTTTTTTTTATCGCAAACGTGCTGCAATAGATTTAGAAAAAAAATCGTGGATGTTCCATGTTACGTTTTTAAGCGATACTAGTGCTCGTTGACATCCTATTAATCCTATCCTATTAATATTATAAATGCGAAAGTTTGGATGTATGGATGTTTGTTACTCTTTCACGCAAAAACTACAAAGCCGATTACGATGAAATTTGGTATGTAGGTAGCTGAAGACCCAGAATAACATATAGGCTACTTTTTATCCCGGAGTTCCCGCGGGATTGGGACTTACGCGGGTGAAACCGCGGGGCGCAGCTAGTAACATATAAAACTACCAACGGATTTTAATCGCAGTCACATTCAGAAACACACTGAGAAGAAAAACTTAGCTAGGTCGTTTTTTTAAATTACAGTGAACCTCAAGAAAAAAGAAAAAGTTGAAAAGAAATACAAAGTAATTCGAACTGCTTCTTTTAAATCTGTTACGTAATAACAAAACTAGTAAAACAGATGAACCCTTATTTACTAAGTACCGCTTAATGCTTAAGTATGAAAGTATTTAAGATTATTTGATGTTAGAATGAATGTATCTTGCAACGTTGTTATGGTTTCTAATATTAATTTGATCTACAAAAAAATATTATAAGCAGTGTAATACATATTTACATTAATTAGGTTAGATATGCTTTAATTATCTGCCCAATTGTCCAAAGTCTTATTTATCTGATCATTGAGATCCGCCATTACTGATTGGCAATCCCAGACGCTATGAATGAGTGAATGAATGAATGAAATTTTATTAAAGGCAAAATATAGAATACAGGTGGTATGACAGGAGACATGTAAAATAAAAGTCTGTTACTTGATTTTTTAAGAAACAAGAAATTAATCTGCCACTAATTACTTTTTTCTTATAATTTATACTTAATAAGATATTATATGTATACTGAGCATGGACTTTGAAAACCTGTTACATATGTATATTAATCGTTTTAATGTAAGATATTATTTGTTACTGTAATATTATTTTCCTGTTATTTCTAGTCTTAGTACAATATTGATATTAATTTTAAAATAATGGTGCTAATTCTGCTGTACGTTAATTGATTTATTTTAAACTAGTCTGCGCAAATTTGTTCGCTTGGCGTTTGTTTGTTTTTTTGGTTAGAAGGAAAACAAGTAGACGGATGTCTTGATTGGAAGA
>NJDD01006975.1:26542-44002 GCA_002245505.1 Calephelis nemesis
ATACAACTTTATATGATCCATTGTCGAAATGAGATCACCGTAAATGATAATTCGTTAGTCGTCTCAAGTATAAGGATTGCTTGATTTTGACATTGAAAAACAAATAGTGAACATTAAAATTAAGTTTTAAAACGTCGGTGTCTTAAATTTGATTATAAAAATATTTTTTTAATGCGAAGATTATGCTCAAGGATAATTTAAGATTAAGCAAAAGTCACAATGAATGAATGAATGAATGTTTTTTATTTAAAATAATTACAACACTACAATTTGTCTGACTTACTAAAAAGCCTTAAGCTGAATTACTTGATGTGACTACGAAACTGAGCCCTTACCACGAGTTTACGGCTTGTTAAGTTTACTATACTCGATACCGTCTCTGTAAATTATTTGTATGAAAACTTTAAACAGCGCCCTCTATTGGTAACTACGAGGAATACATTTTTAGACGAAAAGTGTCATAGACTTCGTAACTTACCGAACGTAATCCATACAAACTAATGGTAGAGGCTCTGATAGTTTAGAACGTCAAACTTTTGTTAAAACTATAACCGTATTATTAATAAACATAGACTAAGGTAGGAGTAAAATTATGTTGATATTAGAGTCTGTATCACATTGTAATAGAGACTATAATAAGAGGTTGACCCTTGGAGCACTTTACTTCGTGTTTATTAATAATACGGTAAAAGTCTGCAGCATGTCAACACCATCTCATTATTAATTCTAAAATAATGGTTGGAAAATGACGTTTATTGATTTTTTTTACTATAAATTTATAAGCTATTGCCATATTAACTCAATTATCATTCACAGTTACCTCAATTTAGTTACATTAGCTACCCCTATTCTATTTCAAACTTCATTTGTATAAAATCGATTGAAATTGTACTATTACCAATCTAGCTTATACAGAATGTCAATGACCGCATTAGGCACTTGCTTGACGAAATTCTAAAATGTATGTGATTTCTATGATGAAATACTCACAATTAAAAATACAATTTTTGTTACTTATTATTGTTTATAAGATCTTTTTGTTAATAAACCACTTTTTTAACGAAAATTATATGAAAGAATTATCAAGAAACAGGACAAAATAACATTACTCGCTTTACCACAGATATAATTTAATCGCTTGTTTAACTAAACACAGTTTAAAATCGACATGCAACCATTAACGTGCTTCAAGAGGAACTGACGTAGCATCATACTACTAGTTGAGATTTCAATTTAGACACTATTTAGTTAACCGTGTGTTTAACGAGCGTTTATTTTTTTGTAGTAAGACGGTATCAGTTTGTTTAAGTTTTAATCGGGTTTAAAATAACAAATTAGCGAACCAGTTTTAAAATTTGAAAAAAAAGGATAGATACTTAATATAGGTATATAGGTCATTTTAAAAGAGGTGTTCAAATTTTTAGATAGTGTTCAGTACATCTAATAAAAGATAAACATAAAGAAATCGTGAAAAAATAACCTTTGGGTTTCTTTATTATGGTGCTTTTTCGCATTTAATTTGCTTTACATTAAATGATTTTTAAATTAAAATTTACTTAGTAAAAAAATATTTCGATTTGGAGCAAATCAAAAGAAAAAACGTATTGTAATATTCATAACTGAAAGTCATTTGAGAAAATATTTTTTTGCATATGTTATTAGATGCACTGAACACTAAATTTACATCCCTATTTTGGGAGGACCTTATAAATATTGAATTTGGTTATTGCATAATTAAGTAAAGAAATAGTTGTTACGTTAAATGGACATGGTTTTTAAAATGGGATTAAAGAACTATTTAATCTATTATAGTAAAATTTTAACAACATCAATAATGAAGGAAAATAATTTACTATTTCCATCGTAGATATTATTTTATTTTAATAATAATAATTTTCAATAAGAGTCTCAACCAACACCTTAAGAGACTCGCTCTGCAACCCCGGGTCAAGAACCGGATTTAGAAGGCAGCAATTTTGGGGACGGCCCGCATTGAGCGGAGATTCCTCAGTCTGTCTTCCTGACCACTGATGGTTTAGTTTTAAGACCACCGTCTATGGGGCTCTATTTTTTATGTTTATATTTTTAATAATTTATTTTTTATATTGTTAAATGTTAACTTAGGAAATAAGAAACAATGATAATAAATGAAAATAATTTTCAATTCAAGGCATACTTTAATTATACATATTTCAACCAATATTTAACTTAAGGCAGCAGTTAAATATAACACATTTTGTGTTAATATAGTGTGTTAATATTTACAAATACAATATAAATATTTGTATTTGTGGTCGGGCTACAAAATAAAATGTGTTGCCCGTGATTGAATAGTTACCTGATTGGCGAGAGGTTTTCCACCCTATTGCATTGTGGGATTTTTGGCTACACTCAGAGACATCAATCATCTTTTGTTCAGTCATTAACGGCCAATATTAATAACATATCTACGAATAGAGATAGGCCTAATAAGGATTTGATGCTAAGATATTTTTCTTATTTATTGAAAAATAATAATGGTTGCCTAGTTACTAATCTAAAATAGCCCTATCTCTTATGTTAGATAAATTATTAGTATTGGCCGTAAGTCGACAACTTCCATACAAACTTGTGATTTAATAACATATTAAATGTTAATATGTCTTTGAGCTGGTCGTTAGCCTCTTCGGTTAGTCATTGTGCCTCTGCCTACCTCTTTTATTGACTTTATATATTGACTACATACATTATCACAAAATTATAAAAAAAAACGAAAATAGGTTGACACATGAATTTGACAGCTGTTTTAGTTATTATGACAATCTCGTCCCGTTAGGATAAAATGAAAAAGTGTGATAGCTGTCAAATCATATAGCTGGACTATATTTAGGTTGAGGAATACTTCTAAACGGACAGAGTGTGAAAACAGTACAAAAAAATAAAAGATTTCAACATAATCAAGGACAAGGTCCTTAAAGAACTTAAACTATGAGAGATTTCAATCAATGCGTTAAGATTTAAGAATTAAAAAAAAACTTTTTTTTCAAAATTCTCAATTGCATATTTAAAAAAATATATATATTACTGTCCAGCTTCCCAACTTCGTTTGCGTTTATTTATCTATATAATTTACAATAACAAATGCGTAAATTATACTAAAACAATTAGTCTATGATCACATATTGAATTAAATATCTAGACAAAATTAAAGTATTTTAACGGCGGTAGCAATAAATGTGAGACTATTTCTGCTTTGCTGCTTTGATGATGGTATTTAGACGTTCATACGTTCAAAAATAACATGCAATTCTCAAAAAAACGTTTTTTTAATTATCCTAATTTGTTTAAATAAAACTCAATCGCGTAAATCAATTGCTCCTGTTGTAATAGGGGCTTCTTTAAAATAATGTAATCCTGATTTTGAGTAAATAAACCCTATTTATAAGTGATGACGTCATCAAAGAACCAAAACAAAAATGTCTTGTTTTTTAAAAAAAAATACTTCGTTAAAAAATAATCCAAGTTACATTTATAAATATTTTCTCACAATAAAATCGCCATAACATTTTCGAAAGCTAAAAATTACGATGCGATATTATACCCAACAAAAGTATCTGAAACTAGGAATCGAATTACTTTCAAATAGTCGATGTAACTAGGGCTTAGGGCTATAGTATACCCATAAGACCAATTAGTTATGTATTTATTAATTAATAAATAATGGTGGTTATTTTGCTTTGTTAACTTTTCTATGTTAAATCTATATCTTTGTTATGAAAGCAGAAGAGACAGACAGAGAGTTTAATGTTCTCAAGTTATTTTACAGGAAAAAGAAGTAAATACGTTCATTAAAAACCATGGAATAAAAAACCTAAAAGTTTTGTGTTAACTAGTTTGATACGACTTAAACTTCTGTCCATTATTTGAAAGGGAGAATTTTAAGATTAAACTTAAAAGAAATAGCGTGATGCGAAACGTAATATCAATAATACACTATGACAGCATTATTGGAAGTGGTTAAAATTAGATCCAACACCATGAAGAGGCGTCGACATTTGCTTTTACGGTTCAGTAACGAATAAAGTTTATGGTATAATGTTAGCATTAACGAAATCAACGCTAACCCCGACAATACTAGTAAAGGAACTAACCCATACTACGTGACCTATTTTTTAAGATTTTTCGACCCCTCCTTCCCATCGGTAACCACTCGTAGTGTATGCAAAGACCCCTCCCCCCTTCAAATTTTTACGTAGTAATTGTTGTATAGAGTAGACTCTTGGACTTGCTCGACAACTTCACTAAACTACAAACTGCCTGTGTCTGTTTTCAATCAGCTAATGTATCAATATATTTACGTCAGCGCCACTAGCTGTGAGTTTGAGAAGCACTCAAAATTGCGCGCCATATTATACTCTAATAATATATGTCTAAAATTTCTATTGGCGAAATCGACTACGTAACAAAAANNNTATTTTAAAGACCCCCCCCCCTAAACGGGTTACGTAGTATGGGTACGTTTCCTAAAATAATGTAACATCATTATCCTGTAGTAACCTAACCAAACTCCAAATACGACGACCACACTGCTAGTTTAATCATGGAATAAACATTGTTCGTTTTACGTTTATTAATTTAACTTTTGGGACTATCCTACACAAGCAACTTAAACTACCAAATATAAGAACACAACGAAATACATGGAGATGCTCTTTTATGTTTAATTTCATGTGAACGCTCAGATTGTATTGGCCGCAATAATACGCACCCATGCACGCACCACAACGAGTTTGCACGCATATTTAACGTTCTACTACTAAGTACTAAGTGTAAAAATCTAATTGTATGAAATAGTGCTCAACGCGCGTATTTGTGTAGTAGTTTCTTAAGTAGGACGCAAAGGAAACGATACAGATTGTGGACGAAGCCGGAATAAATTAAAAAAAATGCGGGTAGGTAAAAATTGCAATGTTAAAAATATTATCAATTATAGAAACGTCAAACATTGCATGTTATTATCCTGTTAATTACAAATTAACCTTTTATTTTATTATGTTAAATTATATTTGTACACTTTCTACCACACGAAAGCACTTTTTAGCAGCCATCTCGATGGGCTCATATTTTGACACAATATATGATTCGCTTTACAAATTGTTTTTCTTGCATGCAATCACATTGCGACACAGTACTAGGGCACAACCAGTTACAGAACAAAGAAGACTGTAGTTATTGAGGCCATTACAAACAAATGAAGCGTATCTTAATTTACCTAAAACAATTTAAATTAACTACATTTTATCGCCGTCATACGGCACATGACACTTGTCAAATAATAATATGGCCGATCTGAACACCTTAAAATAAATAAAAAAACTATTACAGTTTTACTTATGAAAGTATAATGAGGGAATATTACACTATCTCTAACCAGGGGGCTGATTATGTATCTCAGTGGTCAACTCAAAATGGAAAAGTGTACATCAAATGACGTCATTTGTGTTTGCTATCTCTATTGTATTTCTGTTAATCACAGGAGATAGCAAATACAATACATGTCATTTCACAGCTATTTGATGTACACTTTTCCATTTTGAGTTGGCCATTGAGATACACAATCAGCCTCCAGGGATAGGATAAATTCTCTCAATAACTTATCTATAGTATCAGCCAAGTGCCATAACCTATCCACAGAAAGATATATTTAGAACAGTTTTGTTGCTAAAGTAGTTTTATCTGTTATTGAAAAATGTGTTAAACAAACGTTTGTAACACTATACTAACCATAGATAGGCTACTGAAATTGACCGTTAATAACCTGGTAACATTTTAACAAGACCTTGTATTTAGGTTTGCAGCGATTTAAATGATAAATAAACAATCTTTCAGAGTGATTATTTTTTACGTAATTCTTAAAATTTAAAAGATTTTTATGCTTTTAGAAATCAATAGCTTCTTATTTATTTTATCACAAAATCGAAACAAAATTAAGACAAAAAACACCCGGTGGGTTATAGAGGTTATTATTTAAAAAAATCTACAAAATTTACAACTATTCCATTCAAAAACATAGTCTTTTTAAAACTAAGATAAATAGGTATAAATGACGATCTTCTAACTGACCTTCAAAGAAACTTTAAAGGAATAACATTTGTTAAATTAAAAGTAGTCGTTTATCTGTTAGAGTTTTGGAACAATTCATTTAATATAATATTTACCACTCATAAAGATTTTAGTTACGTTAAAACTAAGTCCAAATCGGCCACAAAATTAGACGCATTACAATTTGGAATGAATGTTCTATTTCCTGTTAACTAATCCTTCCACGTTATAACTTAAATAATCACTCGACTAGCTTGGCCGCGAGACCGCTACATATATGTTGAAGTTGGAACTAACGATAAAATATACTTTTTACAGATCAAAATGGATAGACACTTAAAAATGTGTATCAAGAAATTTTTATAATGGACACAACAATCCATTTCAGCTAATATTTTAAAGTATAGTATAGTATTTTATCGAATTAAAACAAAAGAACTAAGGACGAGTAAAATTTTATTTCAGAAAATAGTTTTTCGTGGCGATAAAAAATACCTTATTTAGTATCACTTGAGAATTTAAGGTTGAAAAATAGAAAAAAATAAAGTAAAAAGACAGTCATTAGTTTATTTTAACAAATATTATTATAAGTATATATTCTTATAAGTATATAATATTTTTAAATAAAACTCCAGATTTATTTATGCCCTAAATTTAAGAAAATATAAAGAAAGATAATAAAATAAATAAACATTTATGGTTACATGTTACATATTATTCTACTTGCATTTTTTGTTAGAACACGGAAATATACTGAGTAATAGACTAATAAAAAACTAATAAAAATGAAATTAAGGAAATTTTGACACTAAAATAAAAACAACAATGTGCCAATTTCCACAAAACTAAAACTATAGAAATATTTGATAAAAGTTGTACAATATATTTACGTGATATTTGTCTCATTTAGTACTTTAACGACGAGTATGCCATAAAAGCACTCTCCCATCATAAACAAGTACAAAATAATATCTTTCCATTTATTGGAGAATTTCGCATTAATTTAGACTTAAAAATGTCAGATTTTTTTAAAAAAAGATAGAAGTTGCCACTTGCCACGAAAAAGAATAAAATGGAACTCTTGGTTCATCTTATAAGTCAATCTTTTGTGAATAACCCTTGCTATTGTTCATTTATGTTGTTTTATAAATAATACAAATTAGTCACACAAATAATTTTTTATCTGAATTAAAATGAAAACTTGTACTATGGTAACACTATATTTCTATGTTAGTAGAGTTTTCAATAAATATATTAGAATTACTGAACTAAAATACTATATATATTGATATACATTTTAAAGCTGCCGTATTTAACAACTTATCAAGGTAATGAATTTGTCCAAAAATGAGTATTAGGAATCGTTGAAAAAGACTATAAATAATTTAGAGGTTCAACTTCAACATTATACAATAATAATTCATTATATATATTATGCTATACATACATACAAATGTGTCGTGTGGAACTATCACCATATCAACATCTGGAAGAAAAAAGGACAATGTCACAATTTCGTCTATAGTACCAATATTATACAAATTTATACCAAATGGTATAAATTGACCGCCTCGTTGGTCGAGTGGCTAGCGTACACGCCAAACCACACCGATCAACCGCGAGGCTCGGGTTCGATTCCCGACGAGGGCAGGCATTTGTGTGATGAACATTTAGATGTCTGCATTTTCAATCTTTTTTTATATGATAGTCTGTATCACGTTGTAATTAATATCAGTTACCGTTATAGTTGTAATATCAGGTTGAACCTTGTACAGGTGGAGAACAGTGACTGGTGCTGGAAGAACTGCTGGAACGTGAGCGTACCTTAGGTGTGTGGGTCCGATGGTGGAAGGTGGGCAGTCACCACCAGGAGAAGAACGGCGACTTGTGCTGGAAGCGCTGCTGGAACGAGTCGAAGAACCGCGATGACGTCGTACCGCTCTTAGACCTGAAACATACAAAAAAATATACGATAAGCTTATACAAGATTGATCTAGCATAGCGTCAGTCACCAAGATTGTCATAATTCCTGCAGGAACAAGTATCCTTACTTATCTATGTATCTTTTGTTTCGATCCGAAGATTAGAGTAGCCGGTAGACCTGCAAAGTAGGCTCACTTTGCAGGTCTACCCCCAGCCACAGAACAGCGGCGCTCCTATAACATCTAAGGTTTCTCTCTTCTTCTTACTATCAGGAGAGATTTGTGCTTATTCGCTGACTTTCCACATAAAAAAAAACATTACGTACATGGTTATCGTTACGATGGTATCGTCACTGTAGA
The DNA here is from genome assembly GCA_002245505.1 of Calephelis nemesis. Lineage (NCBI taxonomy): Eukaryota > Metazoa > Arthropoda > Insecta > Lepidoptera > Riodinidae > Calephelis > Calephelis nemesis. The sequence continues at coordinate 34,906 of NJDD01006975.1, forward strand.
GAACCAGAAAAATCTGAAACCTTGGAATGACATACTCTGAACAGTCAGTCAACGGCCTTTCAAGAAGGTGGTGTCTAGCGAGACATTTACAGTTGACCAGTACCACAGGCTACTACAAAATTTAAAATGACGGCCACCAACCAAATTGTAGCATTTGTGTTTGAATAATTATAATCAGAAATTTGTTTCCAAACAAATAATTATGATAAATAAATATAAATGTGGTGTCGTGGGACACCAGGTAGGAACGAAGTTCCTTCGGCTAATGTAGAATCGACACAATTCATGAGTATATACTATGCATTGGCGGGGTGGTGTGGTAATAGAGAGAGAAGGGATGAGAGAACGAAAAGAAAGAGGGAGAAAGAGAAAGGTATTACAAACTACTCGCTTGTGTATACTATCGCGCCTACGCACGTCTCATTTAACGATTTCATTCCACGGTTCTTTCTTACGATTTTTACTATCACATTTTTTTTTGCAGTTCGGTCGCGCAGCAAAATCCCTATCCCCTCCAAGCCCGCCGTAAGTAACTTCGTTCCAATAAAATGAACATCCTTGGACAAATTGCACAAAATGATCCGATAAATATTATTGGACAAATTATTACACAAATTAATATAGCCCCTTAATTATCAAATTTTATGCTTGCGACACTAATACATAATACTTGTGTACTAATAAAGAATAAATATTAACAACTAGCTGTCCCGGCGAACTTCGTTCCACCCGTTCAGTGTATGGATTCAGTTGTATGGGAAAAAGTAAAATGTTGTTTTTCTTAGTTTTCTCGCAATTTTTTTTCTTTTTATTATCTTTTAAACCTTCCCCGGATTTGAACAAATAATTCAAAATCAAAATTAGCGAAATCGGTTCAGCCGTTCTCGACTTTTAGCGAGACTAACGAACAGCAATTGATTTTTATATAGATAGATAGATAAAGATAATCATACACACCTCTCGACGATGACGGCGGGCATCTGCACGAGCTGGACGGGACTCTTGCCGTCCTTCAGCGCCTGCGTGAGGTTGAGCACTTGCCCGCGCATCACCGACATCTGCCGCTCGAACAGGCCCTTGTCGAAACCTTTGTCTTGCTGCAAGTTGCAATACACATGTCTTAATAAATAACTATGTTTAATACAGATATGTTTTTGCAATAAACATTTCAAAAATATTAAATAAATAAATATTCTTGGACAAGACAATCTAACCCCAAAGTAAGCAAATTATATGCTTGTGTTATGGGTGTTAGTCCACAGATACTAATACATAGAAATACTTAAATAGATACCAGAATAAATTTAATAAACACGCAGACCCGTAAATGCAGACATTTAAATGCTCATCGCATAAATGTTGTCGAGAATCGAACCCGAGCCTCGCAAATGGTTGGTGTAGTTAAGCGTATACGCTAGCCACTCGACCAACGAGGTAGGTCAAGTTTATTGCTGTAAAAACACTGACATTATAAAAAAGAAATTTCGTTATGATATACAGGACCAGTGCTGAGTGCCTATCTATAATTTTATTTCCCTATTATTACTTAAAATGTCACATTTTGTAGATTAGTTTATTGTATAACGTTGTCCAAATTAAGAAAATATTAGACAAGATTCTATCAAATAAGAATACATTTATGGATTATAGACTCAAATATGTGGTAATTATATCTCTTAAAAAAAACAAACAAATAAAAATGTGTGCGTGTACTAGCGTACACTCGTAAGAAGTGAAGAAGTGAAACTTCTTTATGACGTTATTTTTCAAAAAATAATTTACTATATGCAACTTTACAGAAATTGGTTAAATAAAGTTTATTGCCAATCCTTACTCCGCTGGAGAAAGTATACTTCGAATCACGCGTGGTATGGATAAGAACAAAGATGGCGCGTAACGAAAAAATGTGACGCGTAACGACAAAATGTTACACTAATTTTTTTCCAACCCTGATAAAGAAGTTTCACTTCAAAAATCTCTTTTTGTATAGAAAGCCAAACAAATTGACAATAATGCAACAAAAAGTGAAACCGGTAGACTATTTACAAAATAACAAATCATAAATAAGACGTAAAATAGTACAAATGTTTCTACATTTGAAATCTTATTATATAATATATAAAAATGAAACCCGTTTTCCTTGGTCACGGCATCACGCGTGAATGGCTGGACCGATTTCACTAATCCTTTTTTTGTTGTATTTGTTATTATTTGGAGAAGGTTCTTACGGACAAAAATATTAAGAAAATCTCTCAAAAATATTGAAAAATATACATTTAATTTTTCATATTTTAAAAAACGCGCGTAACGAATATTAATGTCATTCACAGCTACAGACTATATTGAAAGAGCATCGTTTGTTCGGAAACCACTTATTAAATTCGAGCAACATTTGTTCGGAAACGTAATAACATTTTAATTTTTCCCATACAAACTGAACGGGCGGTACGAAGTTCGCCGGGACAGCTAGTTATGAATATTTACCAAACGCCTACGATGGGCAATTTATGAAAAAAAAACATTGCAGTGCCATCCTGGGGCTGAGATATTAGTCTTTATAAGTAGGCCAACTGCCTATTATAAAGGTAAAGGCAAACAATTGAATTATTAAAGAAAACATTAGCAATCCCCTTTCGTTTGAAATACAAAAGCACACTCTACACAATGATATTCTATAGCCACCATGACAACTTTCTTCTTTTATTTTTTATTTTTATGATATTGGAAGGCAAACAAGCAGACGGATTTCCTGATGTTAAGAAATTCACGCCGCTTAGAGACACCAAAGGTGGTAATGGTACGTTGCCAACCTGACGCCGGGATGTTAGGCCTCGAGCAAAAGTAAGTTTACCGGCTACCTTACCCTCCGAACCGGAACACGTCATGACGTTATGGCGGAAGGAATAGGTAAGGCGGTGGTACCAAACCGGGCGAGTCGCTGCTAAACTCTACCACCTAGTCAGATATCACGGTGTTAGTGACGTTGAGCCTATGCTCGCCTTTTACGAGCTGCCTGGCAAGGAAGGCAGATGGTCTATTCTACAAAGGAGCCCGGACCAACACGGGGTAAGTCTTCTTATTTCATATCTAGTTTGAACTGTCGATACAAATCATGATAACTTTTTTAATACCACACATTCTTTCGTTGATCCGCTTTAGGAGCTTGACATTAAAAATATCACATTTGTGTACCTAGCTCCTCAAGCTCGATGGTTCATTGTAGGTTACTTTACTCATGGGTACATATAGGTACATATAAGTTGCCTCTGTGGTCGAGCGGTCCGGGTGTTGGACTTGACTGCATGAGGTCCCGGGTTCGAATCCCGGGTCGGCCAACAAAAAGAACATTGGATTTTTCCAATTTTCTAATAAAAAAAAATGTTGGTCGGGATTGGAAACGTGCCCGGTTGGCGATAGGCTTGCTACCTATCATATTATGGGACTTAGTTTCTTCAGCTAGTCGTGGGTGCCCTGGTTGTGCCTCTGCCTACTTTTTCGGGGATATGGGCGTGAAGATACTGTTTTTATAGGTACATACGTACATTTAATACATAGGTAGTAGATAGTTAATTCATATAAATAAAATAGGTTTATTGTAGGTTGGTTTCAAAAACTAAATCTTTTTCACCCAACCGCTTGAACTGTTGAGACTAATGTAACACTTTGAAATCAAGAGGATTGAAGTACATTATAAAAGCAATAAAATATATTAAAAAAAATATTTTATCGTGAAGTATGTATGTCCCCCGTGTTGGTCCGGGCTCCTTTGCAGAATAGACCATCTGCCTTCCTGTGCCAGGCAGCTCGTAAAAGGCGAGCATAGGCTTACCGTCACTAACACCGTGACATCTGACTAGGTGGTAGAGTTTCATAGCGACTCACCCGGATTGGTACCACCGCCTTACCTATTCCTGCCACCATAACGTCATGACGTGTACCGGTTCGGAGGGTAAGGTAGCCGGTAAACTTACTTTTGCTCGAGGCCTAACATCCCGACCTCAGGTTGGCAACGCACCATTACCAGCTCTGGTGTCTCTAGGCGGCGTGAATTTCTTACCATCAGGAAATCTGTCTGCTTGTTTGCCTTCCATTATCATAAAAAAATGTAACTTAACAACATTTTTGATTACACAAGTAGTAAAAATATGTAAGTAAGTAATTACTTACTTTGAATAGAATATGAAGTTCATCACACAACTCCTGAACGAAATTCATATCTGATAGTAGAGGAAGAACTAGTTCTCTGAAAAATAAAAATATTTTATATATAAGTAAATATCCGCGAGTTTTGCGCCATCGAGAGAAAAGATGGTCGAAGTTTTTTCATAATTATTGAATTTCGTGTTAATATTGAGTGAAATTAGTCAATTTTGGTGACATTTTGTACCTCGTTGCCGCCCAATCTCATTACAGAGCTTGTGTAATGAGCCACGGCTTTACCCAAGAACCTGACATGACTTCCTGACGACTTATGACTGATGACTAATTATAATTAATTGAAAATGTATAAAATTCGATGCAAATTTCTACTTGACTAATGGCTAAATACTAACGTGAAGGCCAAAACCTAAAGAAAGGAAGAAAGAAAAGTTAATATCCCTGGACAAATTCCACAATTAGCGAATTGTACTGTGATGTTAGACAGTAATGCTATTGATATTGTTAGCGGCTTTACCCGCATATTAGAGGTTTAGATTTGCCACGGAAACCAACATAGTATGAAGTCTTCCCCTCTTTCTCTCTCAATCCCTCAATCGATCTCTATCTCTCCCTCCCCCTCTCAATCCCTCTCTCTTTCTCTCCCTTCCCCTCTCTCTGTGTGTGTATTTGCGTGTGTGCAATATTGTAACATTCATATTTGATTGTATTGCGTGTTGTACGTATCGTAAGTATGCGTGCGTGCTCCTGAATGCGTGTATGTGTGTGTATGTCCCACCTGGTTTCCCTGCTGAAGGGTCGCTTGGCCTGCGGCAGCCAGGCCCAGTGGTAGGGGTAGGCTCGCCACGAGTCCGGATGTTTAAACGGAAATGCGAGACCGTTGTCGATCGCCGCGATACGGATCTCAGACTGCCCTGACCATTCCTGCAATAAGAAATAACACATAAAATAAGTTCAATTTTGTAGCCTCTGTGGTCGATATACGGTTCGATCCCCGGGTCGGGAAACAAAGATATAAGAAAATGTGTATTCTCAAATTTTTAATAATTCTAGAAAAAAAATATGCTTTTTCTCGGAAAATGTACAAAAGTCCGGAATAATCTGACATGTCTAAAATGTTTCATCTCTTTTCTTTTTAATAGGAAAAAGATAATATATATACAGTATACCTAAAACAAGTGTAGTTGGTGCTTAGCAGAATGACCATCAGTGAATATTTTTGGTGCTATTGCAGCTAGAATAGGACAAGTTAGTAGTTCGAATCTGAATAGCTGCAGTACGGCGCTAGTCAATTTTATATTTCAACGTCCGTTAATTAACGTTTGACGGTCTCGTTGGCCGAGGGGTTAGCGTACACGTCTAACTCCATCAACCAATTGCTAGGCTTGCGTTCAATTCCCAAAAGGGGCAGGCATTTGTGTGAACATGTCTGCATTTCGGGGACAGAGTGTGTATTAAATCTATTCTGGTATCTGTTACGTATTAATACGTACTAGAATCGTTGACTAATACCCGTAACCAATAGCGTGCGCTACATTAAGGTTATTAATCAATACTTCCTCCATAAATTGCATGCGTATTTACACATATCATTTTAATTAAACATACTCTAGTTTTATGAACTAAAACAATAATTAATATCCGCGCTATTTAAGAAAACTATTATTGATTAATACCGACGCCCTCTCATGCTCATAAAAGTGGCGCCATTTTTGTTAAAATCGTGTTCAAAAGCTCGAACTAGACGTGCCTTTGTAAATTGTTGAATGTGTGCAATTTTACTAGTCACATACACGAAATATATGATTGATAAGTTAATGCACGCACACAAGAAGAATTTAAAAAGGTGCATGAGTTAATTTTAAGTACAGCTCTTCGTTTCAAATATTATTATCGTCGAAGTATAGTGTTGCCAATTGAATGATTTTTACTGAAATTAGCGACTTTTCAGTTAGTTTTAGTGGAAAAAATATTTTTTGAAGACAATATTCCGAATTTTATCAAAAAATTCAGCACGTAATTACACGTTTCTTAATACAAAGTCGCACAAATACGCTATTGAGCTAGTCACATTTAGCGATCTTTGAAAACGTTCACATCGACTGGGATTTAAAGAGTTGGCAATATCCACTGCCGTCAGATGGTCAGAGTCAAAGTAATTTTTTCTTGTTTTGACTTTGTTCGTTCGTTGTTTCGTCTCTGGCGAAAAAACAAAAGTAACACGCCAAGAAACTTGATCTTAATTACGAGTAAGTAGTCTTAATAATGAGTGGATCCACCACGGACGACTTCTTCATGTCGTGTTCACAGTAGATGCCTTAAGTTATCGAGACAGTTTTCCAACACCATCAGCTAGACCACGAGCAAAAACATGTAACAAGTAGTACACTGTATATCTTACCGTGGGGTCCGTCATGTCCTGCTCCCGGTGTGGAGTGGCCTCGTACTTGATGAGCCAGTTGTCGTTCCCGCGGTCCGTGTTGCGGATTATGTAGTCCAGCACCACCAGACGCTCGAATTGCAACTGGAACCTGGAATTTACTTCTATTGTCTAATAGAACCACACTCACACTATAGCCCTAAAGAACCTTACTCTTTATTTTATAGTTCTAGATAGAGTATGCGTTATAACTATAGAATACTGCACTAAAAATATTACTTATGTACGAATAAAGATTTTATTTGATTTTATTTTGTAACTTAAAGGTTTTTTTACTAATTGCTTTCAGTTTAATTATTCTGTCCAAAATTTAAGTCAGTATCGACAGGTACACAAAACCCAAATCCACTGCTAAACATAAGTTTCTCAAGGCTAAGTACCGACTGCCGGTGCATAGAAGATGCACGGGTTAGGAATCGCCGTATTAGAAATAGAAGAGTCAGATGTTTAGAAATTAGTTCTACAGGTAGGACTGTAAGACATTGTAGAAGATATAGGAAGGTCGGTGATAGATAACACTTTCAAATCGTCGCAAAACACACACACACACATACACGCGCGTGCGCACACACCAAACACTCCTGTTTTTTCGTCGGAGGTTAAAAGTACGTTATATTATTATCAGCTGTAATGACATTTTACGCAATTTAAATAACGTAATTATAACACTTATTAAGATAATGAATTCTATGTAAATTTTTTTTCACACTTGATAAGAACATTGCTAACATTTAATTATTGATATTAATTCATTTAAAATATATAAATGACGTTGTTGTAATTGCCTTTAATGTGCCTGGGTTAGTAACTTTTTATTAATTTAATATTCAGTTTATGTATCTGCATTTTATTATGTATGTGTAGGTATATGTACAAATCATATTCTAATATGCTTAATAAATTTAATTATTTTCCAATGTTTTACTACATTTCATAAGTTTTTTTATGCCCTATGAGGTATCGAACAAACAGTCGGTTCTTCAAGCGGTAAGAGAATCGTCGCCCTTAGATACCTAAAAGTAACGGGAACATAAATTTAAAACTAAAAAAAACCTATTCTTACTTTCTCATAACATGCTCGGGAGGCGGATCTTGTTCGAATCTTCTTAGCCAGTAGTCCGCGTCCTTATAACCTTCCACGAACAGCTGGAAGGAACCGACCTGGAACAAAAGTAACATAGAAATTGTTCTATGTAATGTAATTGTTCGTTGTAATTGTACAACATTAAAAATGTTACTACCTCCGACAAAACCACAAAACCTACTCGTAATATGGCTAAGAACCATCTCGATCACATGAGGTTTTAAACAAAAAAATCCAAATCGAAATGTTGTCACAGACAGAAACACACACACTCACACATAAGCACGTACACACACACGCACATACACACCCTTGCGCACGTACACATACACGGACACACACACACACACTTATAATATCCATCTTTCCGTCGCGGGACATATAATACATTTAATAATATATTTTGAGACTACTGCCTTTAAAAAACTTTACCCTACAGTCAAACAAACCTTTATTTCTTTTTGACCGATATTTATTATTTGTAGTATTTATTTTTGACTTCTTTACCGTGACAACACAATTGAAACTTCAATTATTTTCTCGTTTTATTTTAACTTTAAATCCCGTTAAAGTTAATAAGCAGGCGGATTTCGTAGCACTTTAACACATTGACAAACTGCCAAGAAAACAAAAGATAAAAAAACCTATCATGATTATAAGTTCAATGTGCAAAACAGTATGTACGGATTTTTGTTATAATATAATAACATAATTAATATATATAAATTCACAGGTTTCCACTATTTAAATATTCCGAATTACTCTTATTTAAATCGACGTTATATCTATTTTGTAACATTAATAAGGACCCATTAACAGTCTGCATCGTATGACTAAATTATTTTTTGTCAGTATGTATTTTTTTTTTATTTTTTTATGCTGACTATCACAATTACATCTGGATAGTTAATTTCACCAACAGCCATCAAGTTTCCGTAGTGTAGCGGTTATCACGTGTGCTTCACACGCACAAGGTCCCCGGTTCGATCCCGGGCGGAAACATTAGTTTAAACTTTTATTTTTTTAGAATACATATTTTTTGGTCTGCTGCTGTGCGAGCTGTAAAATTTCATAACAAAGTTACTGTTAAAATTTACAATAAAATCTTTTACTCCAATATATTCTAATTTTTCATTAATTCTTACGAGCAAAACGTTTTTGCCATTTTGATACATATAGAAACTAATTTTATACATAATATACACATAGAAAAAAATATAAACAAATAATAAGTCAACTCACAAATTATAATATAATCACAAAGTATAACAAATTCAGGGCTTAACTTGAAGTTTACGCAAATCGAAACTGCAAAGTAATATAATATAAAAAAATGATATTATTTTAATATTTTTTTAATAATAATAATAATTTAATAATATAAATAATATGTAGTATATCATTAATATTAAATC
>NJDD01006975.1:49405-60084 GCA_002245505.1 Calephelis nemesis
GTATATTTTAGTCAACCGGTTTTGCTATTTAAGCCTTAAGATTATTAATAAATTGTGCCTAAAATGGAATTCCACCAACCATAAAAAGTATAGAAACTACCACCTAGTTATGATAGTCTGCACTGATGGTAGGATCGTCATATCCCGTGATAAATTCTTTTATTTTATAAAGTGTAGTAAATCTTTAAATATAAGCATAAATAAATGACTTTTGAATTTAATATCAAGATTAAAAATAGCCTTCAATCGTCTTCAAGTAAAATAGTGCACGGCCGTGTATCAAATTTTGTCAAGCCATAGCAGTTTCAGCTTGGATACAAACGAACTCAATATTACATTTAATAGTAGGGGAGCCCAAGAGGGCATTTTTGGAGTAACTCGGACGCGTCAGATTAAGATACATCGGAGATACCCTGTACCATTGTTAAATGGAGGTGCATTATGTATAAATCTCTATACAGAGGTGCGCATGTAGGAATGTCTGTGTTATTTTGTTTGGCTTGATATTATACTCGAGCATGTCAGATTAAAGGACGGCGAGCTTATTCTATGCCAATAAGTGGATGTTTACATTTTCTGATGATTTGAGCAAGACGTACACGAGTAGGAGGTTTAGCAGCGTTCAAAAACCAAGTCGTATATTATGTTAATTGTCCATTGCGGCAGGCTGTTTGATTGACATATTTCTAACATCGGAGACACATTAGGCATAATATATCTTATTAATATCAGATGAGTTCGGCTATGATCAAGTGAATGGAATTGTTATTTTAGCTTTTAGACAATTAACGCACCACTTAAAAGAAAAACCTCACATGACCTCTGTACTCTCCACTACTTACGGCCAATATTAATAATCAATCCTAATCCAAAACTCGCTGCCCAAGATTGATATTTTGATCCGTTTTTAAGTTATCGCTCACCAATAACATATCTGTGGACTGGATAAATATGGCAATTAGGTATGGGATAGACCGGCGGATACGCAGCAGTCTAGATTGCTTGAAATCCATTAGATTGAGATACATTATTAACATTGGCCGTTAATCGACAAAGAGCAATTAGTCCCCATAGCGCTGGAGTTACTACACATTTACCATCGCGGGCTCCCCTACTATAAGTGTATTTGAGCTTTGACAAGAGTTCAAGTACAGACCTCTCAATGATTGTGGTTATTTTAACCAAGAACTGGGTCGTTTACAAATAACCTTTAGTTTTGCCGCAAGCTATCAAGTTTCCGTAGTGTAGCGGTTATCACGTGTGCTTCACACGCACAAGGTCCCCGGTTCGATCCCGGGCGGAAACAGTGTTCCTTTTTTGCTTTTTTTTAATTGACAAGCTTTTATTTTGATTTAGTGCCGATCGTCGAACATTCATCAAAAATTGTCGTAATCGTACCTAAATCTATATCACATGACGCCTGAACTGATGGGCCAATTTTGCTATTTTTTGTTGGGTTAGTTATGGACAGAAGAAAGTTAACATGGAAAGAAAAACAGAGAAAATTGCAACTTCAGAGGGGAAAAGCCCGTGCTTTAATCCATATTGTTAGTAGCCGGCTAGAAGGTAACTAATAATAATTCCCGGAAATTTTTAAATTCCAATCTGGAATATTTACTAATGGCGAATTTACTTTACTATTATTATTAAAAAGGCCTAACAATTCAGTTTCAAAAAATTGTTCCACAAAGGTTCATGCCCACACCAGAATGACTAATTTTGACGAAATAGGGTAGGTACTCAGACACGACCCATTTACGGTTTAAGTTTGGAGAAGACAAAGAAGAATAAACCTCAACAGGCGAAGTAAATTTCTTACCTTCATAAAATTTGTCTACTTATTTGCCTTTACTTCCTACGCTATAAAAACTCGCTGTATTTCTTTTTTTAGTAAATTAATAATTTGCTTATTATAGTGTTATTAAATTTCCAGATGATTATTTATAAAATATGATTTACAAGTTAGCCCAAATTGCGTACAACTAGAGTAGTGCCATATCACCTTTTTTTTTAATTTTTCAAAAATGTTCAACGTGAGATCAGAGAGAGTCCCCGCTGTCGCTCTCTCGAGGATTGAATGAAAGTGATCGTGTTAAAATAAAAACAGGTATCCTCCGTTAGTTTCGTCATGTGGAAAGAATAGCAGATGAAATATTAGCAAAACAGATACAATGTAAATGTTAACGAATGTTAGTATCCAGAGAGTTCTAGGGTGCTGGGTGACTCGCCCGGATTGGTACCACCGCCTTTCCTATTCCTGCCGCGTCATGACGTGTTCCGGTTCGAAAGATTAGGTTGCCGGTAAACTTACTTTTGCTCGAGGCCTAACATCCCGACCTCAGGTTGGCAACGCACCATTACAAGCTTTGGTGTCTCTAGGCGGCGGGAATTTCTTACCATCAGGAAATCCGTCTGCTTGTTTGCCTTCCAATATCATAAAAAAAACAACTTAACCTTTGTCAAGCGTCTCCGAAACCGGCGTGTTAATATGAAAAGGGTAATGAATGCAGAGGAAGCCGTACAAATGATACTTGGCATTCAAATCTCTGGCACCTCCACAAGTGTGAGTTTTGATTGGTGTGAAAATATATGTGTAGGTGTCTATGTTAATTTTTCAAATACTTTGATAACTATTTTTTTATGATATAGGAAGGCAAACAAGCAGACGACAGACAAGAATTTCCTGATGGTAAGAAATTCACGCCTCCAAGAGACACCAAAGGTGGTGAATTATTAACCTAAGGCCGAGATATTAGACCGCGAGCAAAAGTACGTTTACTGGCTACCTTATCCTCCGAACTGAAACACGTCAACGTCAAGCACTGACGATATGGAAGCAAGAATAGGCAAGGCAGTGGTACCAATCCGGACTAATCGCTGCGAAACTCTACCACCTAGTAATATGTCACGGTGTTAGTGACTGTAAGCCTATGCTCGTCTTTTACGAGCTGTCTGGCAGGAAGGCAGACGGTCTATTCTACAAAACAGCCCGGACTAAAACGGGTTATTCAGAATTAATCTTATTCAGAGTGGATATAAAAACAAACATAACATAATGAAAGTTGGTTCTCAAATTATAAATTGCAATATTATAATATTTAACATAAAGTTGGTTCTCAAATTATAAATTGCAATATTATAATAAACAATAAAGTTGGTTCTCAAATTATAAATTGCAATATTATAATATTTAACATAAGATACATAATAATTAGATGTAAATAAAGCGGCTCAGTGCGAGTCTTACTCGACCTTGGAAGTTTTTATTGAGCTTAAGATATATTATGGCGGTAGCGATACAAAATGTATTGCTACGCTAGATGTCACATTTAGATATATGTTTTTAATAGCAAAAAATTTTGTTTTTCACAGTATAATAGAATTATATAATAAAGAATATTACCAATTTTAACCCCCGATGCAAAAAGAGGGGTGTTATAAGTTTGACGTGTCTGTGTGTCTGTGGCATCGTAACTCCTAAACGGATGCAGTGATTTCAATTTTTTTTGTATTAAAGGAAACTTATGTGTTCTTAGACATGTTTGATGAAAATCGGTTGAGCCGTTTAAAAGGTGTAGAGGTGACAGTGTGGAGATTAACCGATTTTTACTCTTTAAAGGGAAATTACTACTTATTATTAGTACTTTTGTCGGTTTTTTTTTAATTTAAAAGTTATTTTAAATAACTGTGATTTCTATCAAAACAATTTTCGTCAAAAGCTTTTATTAAGATCTACCGATTCTATTTCTTAAAGATTTTACACTAGTTTATTTTAGAATTAGAGGACAGGCGCATATTGTGACTCTTTGGAAGTCATTATCTTTCCTTCTTTTCTTCTCGTAAGAGAAAATCTTTTTAGCAATCTCGATGTAATTTTTAAAAACCTAAAGGTCTACCATCTATGTGTAGGTAGTTTAGTGTGCAAACAATGTTAAGTTGTTTACAAAATACTACATTTACATACCAATTCTCAACTAGGTATGTAGACCTAAGAGTTTAAGAACCAAGTGACATACAAACAGATGGACTATTCGAATTTATAAAACTAAAAATATGATGATAAACATGAAACTAGAAACTTTCTATAGTCTTTTACATACACACATGTATATTTTCACGCCAAGTCCCGTAATGGGTAAGCAAGAGAGTATGGAGAAGCAAATCTTACGATCCTGGCAGATCTGAATGGTTTCCTCAACAGTCTTTGCCCTTCTCATACAAACACTCTTCTCTGTATACCTGCCTATAAAATCCTTGCGTATGTAAAGTTTATGGTCGAATTCCCATGAAAATGATAGATTATTTACATGACACTAGCTGTTTTCCCGCGACTTCTTCAGCGTATAATAGTTACGATCTTCATGCAAATTTTCATACCCTATTATAGTTCTTTGGGGTTTGATTATTAAAAAATAAAATTATTCTATGTTTAAACTCGGATCGTTAGCTATAAGCATATCAAATTTCGTCACAATTGGTTTAGCTATGAAGGAGCAACAAACAGATAGACAGGCAGAAAGACATTAGCATTTATGACATTAGTAGGGTAGTATGGATTTTTATGTATATTTAGTAAAAAGTATCTTAACGCCCATATCCCCAAGTAGGTAGGCAGAGGCACAACCAGGGCACCCACAACTAGCCGAAAGTCCCACAACTTGATAGGTGGCAAGCTTATTGCCAACCGGGCACATATTCAATACCGAGAAACATTTTTCTGTATTAGAAAATTGTAAAAACTACATTTTCTTTTTGTTGCCCGACCCGAGAATCGATCGAGGGACCTATAGACCGCTAGACCACAGAGGTGAATATATTATATAGTATATTTAGTAGGTGTGTAAATTGGTCAGAAAGTATAATTTCTGATATGATAGAACTAGATGTCCAAACGAACTACCTCCTGCCAACGCCCGTCAATATTTGAGATAAAAACTACTCTATCTTTTAAGTTGGACCAAACTAGAGATAGTTGTAAAATTTTATCGAAATTAGTTAGTTTAGGAGTCCATTCCTGACAAACAACGTGACACGTAATTTATATATACGAAGATAACATGTGCCTGGGCAACTATTACAAACTAAGGACAAATGTTGAATAGATTACCTAATAGTATAATACTCGTAACTATAGTACTAATTTGTATCCTTTGTACCAAATAAGAAAACCTAGTCTTATGGTTTCCTAACCCCACAAAGGTTTTGTTTATATTTGCTCTGCTTCCGTCACTTCTGTGATGGGTATTAGTTTACTGATGCAAACTTATAACACAGTCTGACTTGGATAAGAGCAAGAATCTAGATCTACCCATAACGAAGAGCCTAATAGGTAATTGTCTAATCCACAATAGCCTCAACTTTCTTACTGAGCTGCACGGTCAATGATACTTTGAATTAAAAAAAAAACATTTTTAACCGAGTTCAAAAAAACGAGAAGGGTTTCAATTCGGTCGGTACATTTTTTTATGTATGTACATCGATTTCTCCGAGTAATTCTTTTTTGTTTGTTGCGGAATAGTTTCAAATTGGTACCATAAAAAATATTCAGGCAGGGCAATTAGTTTTTATGAGCATTTTTTTTTACTTTCACATATCCCGAAGTTTATTTTTATTAAATTAAATCATATCAGCAATAAACTAAAATGTTTTAAATAAAAATAACTACGTTATTAAAACCGACTTCAAAACTAAAAATAATAAAGATATTATATCAATTATATACTACCTATTATTGATGTGCTATTTACTAAAAGTTTTGAAGTCGGTGCCAAGCCTTATACTACCAATAATTATATGTAAGTATTAAAATGGTTTGGTTGGTAGTATGTAATTAATATTAAATCTTTATTATTTTTTACTTTTTAGTTTGTCGATTTTTATTAACGTAGTTATTTTTATCTTGCCTTTAATCTATAATACTACTAGCTGTTCCAGCGAACTTCGTTCCGCCCGTTCAGTTTGTATGGGAAAAATTTAAATGTTGTTTTTCCCAGTTTCCTCACAATTGAACAGGATAAAAAGTATCTTGTGTCCTTCTCCCGGTTTTAAGTTACCTCCCTACCAATTTTCAGCCTAATCGGTGTAGCCGTTCTTGAGTTATACATAGTGTAACTAACACCACTTTCTTTTATATGCATATATAGATAATACTTATAATCGATAATTATATTTATGAAATAGGCCAATCCAACAAGTCCTTAACATTAAATTGCTCATTTGTTACATCAAAATCGGAATAATTTGCTGTAGATTTGTCCTTCGATTGCGATATAACAAGTTTTCAATCGCTGCGCTACACGAACTTGCCATTTTCCGGCTTTGACAAACAGAAAACTAATAACCACATTATTTTTTTTGGCTTTACATCCGCGCACAAATTCATTTACTTTAAATAACAGTTATAAAATACGAACTCAGAGACGTCAATTGTATTTTTTTTAAGTATTTACACGCCCATATCCCCGAAGACGTAGGCAGATGCACAACCAGGGCACCCACAACTAGCCGAAGACACTAAGTCTCACAATGTGATAGGTGGCAAATCTATCGTCAACCGGGCACATATCCAATCCCGAGCAACATTTTTTTTATTAGAAAATTGGAAAAACGAAATTTTCTTTTTGTTGCCCGATCCGGGATTTCAATTATTTAACCGACATTTTCTATACAAAATTATGACGACATGATTGATTTAATCAGGGCTCCCCAAACATTGTGTCGCGACACCCTGAGGCGTCGTGGAACTGCCCCAGGGGCATCGCGTGTCAATGCCACCAAGTTGAGTGAGTTATCCGAGTCTAGGAACCAGTTACTAGACTTGTGCTTATTATAACTTTTTTTGGTCAAGAAGTTACGAGGAGTCTTAAAAAAATAAAGTTTGTAGTAATATAAATGGTACATATTTTTCCCCCCTCTCCTCTAACACTGAATGGGTTAAGAGACGCCGTTAAAAAATAGCACGTCCATACTAACTGGTTGAATTTGTGAGCTTAGTAGCTAGTAGTACAGTAACAAAAATTCAGAGTTAGTGCTGTGCTACAGAGTTTGAGCAAGGATATTTTAGATGGATTTACCTATTTCTATCTGCCTATCTACTCCTCCCGCCATAACGTCAGAAAACTTACTTTTGCTGAGGCCTAACATCCTGGCCTCAGGTTGGCAAGGTTGGTTTGGTGTCTCAGGTGGTGTGAATTTCTTTCCATCAGGAAACCCGGCTGCTTGTTTGCCTTCCAATATCATAAAAAAGCCTGGCTTTAGATAAGAAAACCTAGTTTTAGATTTTTAAAGATAATAGTCTTTTAAATTAAGATGGAAATTATAGTGCAAATGAGAAAATTTATATATTGTTAAAAACACAAGCACTATTGCAAATGCTAATTCCTGTCAGGAATAAATCTGAGCCTTGTTAATAAAAATGATTAATCATGTAATTTAACCACTTAGATTTATGGATGTCAAACGTCAAAAATTTAACAGTTAAATAGCTTTTTCCAAAACAGTATTAGCTATAAAACACTTAAATTTGGGAAATATAAGATTCATATTCACTTACCCCTCCAGGATTCTTAACAAAATATGATCCACTGGAGCCTTGGTATATCCTCTCTGGGAATATGCCATTGTCGATTGCCACTTCAGCTTGCCACACCAGCTCACTGAACTGAGGGTCATCTGTAAGTCAGATAATGTATCAAGGCCAACTACTTTATACCTCACTAGTATATCTTAAAAATGAAATAATGAAAACACAAAGCTGACGCAGCATATTTTTAAGTAAAGGGAATGAACAAACAAACTGACAAGAATAACATGACTCCAATTTATAATTTTATACACAATAAATATGTATATGTAATGCCAACTTTTAACACAAATAATTTAAAAGTGATAATATATTCTCCTTTGATAGCTGTTGACAAAAACAAGTTCACTAATCAAAAATATACATAGATCAGTATATTTTAATGATAATATAGTCTAGACTGGATTTACCTGTAAAAAATTCTATTCCAATGCCAGAGATTTATCTTGTTGCTTACGTTATTTAAAAAGAATTAGCATCAAACTTAAACCATAACATTTTTCTTTTATTCAATGTTATTTCTACTGGTACAGTGCAACCAACTTATATTTTCAGTAAACAGTGTCACTAGTTTGACAATCACACCCATATTCAAGAAGCTAACTTTGCTAAGCAATGATAATATGCTGAACGAAGTACACTTTTTATCAATCCATTTCTTACGTCAAGCAATCCAATTCATGAACAATACTTAGTTCAATATCAGTTCTAAGTATTGTTCTTGAAATGGATGGCTTGACGTAAAAAACGCATAGCTAAATATCGTTCTTTGCACAGCGTTTTTTCATTACTTAGGCAAGTAAGCTTCTTAAATAGGGTGTTAGTGTTTTTGGATGATAATATTACCTAAAAAGAGCAATAAGAACAAAATAATGAAACATTTAGTTATCAGGATTTCATTTTCAGTTACACTTTAGAAACTGATAGCAGATTGACTTTTCACAAATTAGTGATTTTATTTCGATTTCGACTACTGAGCTGGTGGCACAATACTTGATCAAGTTTATAACCAAAATTGGTAAAGCAACCTGTCCTTATATTTTTACATAGGTATCAGTAATAATAATAATTAGTTTTTTATGATGTTATAATATTTATAGATTTCTAGGTAAACTGAACAGTTGATTTTTTTGGGATACTTACAGGGTACAGGGCATTTACCCAGAATTAATTCTTTGCAGATGCACAGAATGCATTTTGACTAATGAGATGTTGAAGAAAGTGGAATGTGATAGAATTATGCATGCCACACAACACAATGTTGAAACAATTGTGTGACAAAAAAAGACAAGATAAAAACAAATTCTCTGTAGCTCGTTTAATATAAGCCTTGAGTAATTAAACTGGAAAACATCAATGATACATGAGATAATAAGCATTAATATTTGTAAAAAAACAATGGTGCTCTTGTATAAGTAATACAAAAACTAAAGAGGGATTTTGATCCCAAGACAAGTAAGACAATGTACAATACACATTAAGTGTATATTATTTTTTATGTGAGACAGCAGCGGACAAGCACACAGCTCTCCTGATGATAAGAAATAACTGTTACCTTAACACTATAGATATTACAGGTGGGTTATTGACCTGCAGCCAAGATGTTAAGACTATTGTGCAAGTCTAACGGCTACATGAAAGAGTTATCATGGCTGCAGGAATAGGTAAGGCTGTTGATCCCTACCCAGGCAAGTTGCTGCACAGCACTCTGCTGCCAGTAGTCTTGTTAGTGATGACCTATACTTTAACCAGTGTTGCCTCTTATAAGCTGCCTGGCAAATTAGGTCTATTCTACTTCGCTAAGCCCAATTAGCACAAGAAAACAAATCTACACACCTAGATAAATTACCAAAATTGAGGTCAAACCTCAAACTTAGACCTTAACTATATGCGAGGGTTATGGGAGTTAGTCATCAAAAAAATATTTATAAGTATTTAACCAGATAACAGAATAAATTTTACAAAACACTGGAGATAGAAATAGATACATCTATGTTAATAATAAAAACTCGTACTGAGAATTGTATGTGAGTCTTAGTGATAAATGGCATTAAGAGTGAAATATTGCCCCATTAACTGCAAAAAATCACTAAATATGTTTTTTCATGAATTTGGATTTTGACATATTGGACAATGCAAAAACTTAACTTCTAACTCATTTAATTTAGTCATTATGCATCTTGCTATGAAATCCATAATATCCAGAAATCCATAACTTAGGCAAGCAGAAATTTACTGCTAAAATGTTAAAATTGCCATTTATTTAATAAATAATGAGTATATCACATAATGACTTCTTGCAATAAGCCAACAACATTACAATAGTTTTAGGGCATAATTTTGAGATTCTTTCTGTACTGTTCAATTATGAATTGGAATTACTTGTTGAAACATGCATGAACTAAATATAAGTGTCTATTTCTTCATATATCATGGAATGAAACAATTTAATTCTTTTTAGTTATTGGGATTAAGTGCACAACTTAAATTATAATTCACAATTCATCGAAATTTCATCTATAATTGATTTGCTTAAACATTCTAATTTCAAGAGTTACTGGTCCCATTTGAAAAATTATTTTAGTGTTAGATAGCCCACTTAACGAGGAAGGCTAAAGGCTACATACCAGGGGTGGGCAAATAACAGCCCGTGGCTCTTGAGAGGTTTTAATCCAACCCGCCGAGGGCTATTTTTAGAAAAAATATGAACCTCCTTAAAAAATTAATAGTCAAATTGTTAAAAGACCATTGAAATTTGAACAATTAAGGTACTGAATCGAAACTTCAATCATATATATTGTGTATTTCATATGTTAAGACTTCATAAATAGATTTAATTTTAATACAGGATTGTACAATAAAATGAAAAATGCCTTATGTTATCTTTATACAAAGTTTTATAATCGTAATATTCACTGCTATTTTTAGGGGTTTTAATTAACCAAGATAAAATCAAGATTAATTACAATTTACTGGCCCGCCACTAGATTTTTTTTAACTTACTGGCCCGCAGTCAAAAGAATTTGCCCACCTCTGCTATATAATATCTATCATCACTCTAAGATCAACAGGAGCATAACACAAATGAAGAATGTTT
>NJDD01006975.1:68585-95992 GCA_002245505.1 Calephelis nemesis
TTTTAAGTTATTTTTAAAAATTCGGTTTTAAGATAATTTATTTCTCAAAAAACTAGAGTTATTAATTAGTAAAAGATTTTTTACAAGTACAAAAATTATGCATTTTTTTTAAAGTTTAATAATATTGGAGGGCAAACAAGCGGAGAGATTTCCTGATGGTATGAAAGTTCACGCCGCTAAAAGACACCAAAGGTGGTAATGATGCGTTGCCAACCTAAGGCCTGATGTTTGGCCTCGAGCAATAGTAAGTTCACCGGTTACCTTATTCTCCGAACCGGAATACGTTAACGGCAAGCACTGACGTTATGGCGGCAGGAATAGACAAGGTGGCGGTAACAATCCGGGTGAGTCGCTGCAAAACTACAAACTACTCAGATGTCACGGTGCTAGTGACGGTTACCCTATGCTTTTCTTTTACGAGTTGCCTGGCAGAAAAAAGTAGATGGTCTATTCTGCAAAGGAGCCCGGACCAACACAAGACTTATTAAAGGCAATGCATAAAATAAAAATAAAAGTTTAACATCAAATTAGTAAAACATAGACGTCCCGTATTTAGCTACTTCGTTCGTCAGTCTGATTGTCCCATACCATTTCTTTAGCGTAAGTCAACTTTGGTGTTAATAAAATTTAAGTTAGATTCACTGTATTTAAATTACTTATTTATACAATTTTCCCTATGTATACCGATTTCCCTACCTATTGTGTCGAAAGCTAAACTACATTACAGACTGACCGTTGCTCGTGGCTTCGACTATGTTTTAAAGTTTTATTTTTATTTATCGGTTTCACCAGAGGCGTATTATCCCTAAGGCAAAGTAGGCATGTGCCTAGGGGCGCGAGTATACAAAGAGGTGCGCGCGCGCGGAAATTTTTGCACAAAAAAAAACTAACGAAATTAATATTTATGTCAGATCTGATTCCACAAGGGCATCATGGATGTCCATGTTCCTTCTGCCCTTGCCTTTTTCATTCTCATCACATATTTCATTCATACCTAAGTACACGTGTCTTGGTCTGCCTAGAAATAACCAATAGAGTAGCGCCAACGAGGTGTTTGCCTAGGGTGATCTCTACATTTATTCCGCCTCTGGGTTTCACCTTTGGTCTTCATATATTTCAATGACAAATTTCATTAACTTCCGTTTATTGGAAATATGAGATACATATGTACTTACACATGTTTTATATATAAAAATCAATTGCTGTTTGTTAGTCTCACCAAAACTCTGGAACAGCTGGACCGATTTGGCTAATCTTGGTTTTGATTTATTTGTCGAATTTTAAGGAGGGTTTAAAAGGTAAGAAAAAAAAGATAAACTGGAAGGAAACTAGGAAAAACAACATTTTAAGTTTTCCCGTACAAAACAAAACGAGTGAAGTGAAGTTTGCCGGGACAGCTAGTAAACTTTAAAAGAGGTAGTTAACCTATATGCTGATGCGGTATAGAGATTAAGTATCTACCGCGTGTTTTTGAGTAGTATTCATATT
This sequence comes from Calephelis nemesis, assembly GCA_002245505.1. NCBI lineage: Eukaryota > Metazoa > Arthropoda > Insecta > Lepidoptera > Riodinidae > Calephelis > Calephelis nemesis. The sequence goes on from NJDD01006975.1 coordinate 70,074, forward strand.
CAATGCCACTTTAGACGAAGAAAATTAACGTCCACATAAGACGGTATTGTCATCATTAATAAGAAGTAAAATCATAATTTACGTATTTATTAATCAGCCATATAAACAGTATTTACAGCGCTCTATATAAAACATAACAAAATAATTATGAAAAGCATAAATTAGTTAACAATTAGCTAAATCAATGATCATCTTCTTCATCGTCGTCGTCGTCGTATTCGTATTCTTTTTCATGCCCACTACCTCCCTTTTTTTCATAATCTTCATGATGATTGTAGTGGCTGTCGTTACCTTCTTCAATCGAATGACCTGCATCAGCCTCGTCTATGTGACCTTTCTTATGGAATCCAGCTTTCCCAAAATCACCTTTGTCATAACCTGAATCACCATGTCCACCCTCTTTATGCCCACCCTCAGCAGACCCGTGATGTTCCTTTTCGTAGCCATGCTTATTAAAATGTCCTTTGTTGTCAGCAACATCATAAAAATCATGATCCTTTTTGAATTCGTCTTTGTGGAAAACTTTATGGTATCCAGTTATATCCTCACCCTTGCTAAAATGAGACTTATGGCCATGATCACCACCTTTATAGCTTTTACCGCCCTCATAATGCTTTCCATGTGCGTCTGCCTCGTCATGATGGGCACCCTTTTCTCCCGTTGCCTCGCTATAATACCCTTCTTTATGGCCTTTACCATAGTTGCCTGCTACTCCTTTAGCGTGATGACCTTTGCTATGATAGCCTTTGCTGCCTTTTTCGCCATGAGCCGCGTGATGTTCTTCTTCATAATCACTACCCCCACCTCCTTCATGTTCATGCCCTACATCTTCCAAATATTCATCGTCATCCTGAGAAGTTTCATCATCTTCTTCAGCGTCTTCAATAACAATAGGCTTAGCAGCGATATAAGGTAAAGGCGCTGGTGCTAAATCATAAGCCTCTAATGCCTTCAGTGGTTGAGCAAGTGGTATTGGTGGCGCAAATGCTTGTGGTTGTTGATATCCATGTCCTCCTAATTGTATTAAACTTGCTGGTCCATTATTATCACTCCTATATATGTAGCTGGTGGCTAAAGGAGTATAGCCAACTTGCACGGCGGATACTCCGGCCGCTACTACTAGAATGCTTAAGATCGTTTTCATGATGTGATGTTTCTTATTCCACAACCTGTGTCGTAATAATTTAATAACATTGTTAACCAATATTTATATCGTGGTCATAGACGAGGGAAGGACCGTGAGTGTTCTAGTAACGGTAACCGTGTACCAGATTGTTTATGACGAGGTTATAGGTGACAAAGAAGCTGATAATGAAAAAAATAGTATTGAGTAATGCGAGTGGTCGGCAGCAAAATAGCGTGAAATTTTTTCATCATAAAGTTAATTAAATAGTATTGCGGTTTAGTCTACTTGAAATGATTATAAGAATATTTTGCTCGACTGCACTTTATTAAAAAAGGGGTATGTTTTAGTGTCTGTCTGTTAAGTGTTGTCACGACCAACAAAAATGCACAAACTATGTGATAAGATAATGAACGTTTATTCTAATAGTAAAAGACAAACATGGTCTATGCACACCATAAATGTTATTAGTGCGTCGTTGTTGTCTATTGTGCAAGTCTACTGGGGATCGTGTAGGGTTACTTTGCGGATAGGAATACAATAGTGCCACTGTCATTTTGGAATCAGGAATAGGTAAGGCGGTGGTGCTCTACCCTAGCAAGTTGCTGCTCAGCACTCCCAACGTGCAGTGGTCCAGCTGGTACTATGTAAATTAAGCTAGGTTTTTACAAGCTGCCAGATATCAAGACAACCGGTTTATTCTACACAATAGACCCGGAACAGCACTAAGTTTGTAGCCTAAATTTAGAAAGATTAAGGCATAAATAGCAAAAGTAAGGTATCTTCCCGCCCATATCCCCTAAGGGGTAGGCTCACGACTAGCCAAAGATGCTATGTCCCACAATTCGATAGGTCTCAAGCCTATTGCCAACCGGGCACATGTCCAATCCCGGGCAACGTTATTTTTATAAGAAAATTGAAAATGTACATTTTCTAATTTTGTTTGTTGCTCGACCCGGCGATCGAACCTAAGAAGTGAAGTCCGACGTCGGACGGCTAGACCAAAGAGGCGATCAATCTTTGGGCATATCAAAAGAAAGGTCACAGGATTATTAGTCTTTAGCTATATCTGAAAAAAGTTTGTACGGAAATTAGGTTAAACTAGATCTAATTTAGCAATTTTATAAATACATCATATTTCAAAATCCGCAAATATAACTTTGTCAAATATTCGAATGCTATGAAAAACTGAGTTTTTTTTGTGACGAAAAATTATACTGGTACTGGTAAAACTTTGGAAAACATGGACAAATTACAAGTAGAAAATTACACTGGGGTTTTGGGACATCTCACCAAATATCTCAATAGAATCCATAATGACCATGCACATGACAACTTAATGCAGTTTTATTCGCTTTTCATTAAATTATAATAAAATGGAAATTTATAAATCGGTTTCCTCCATAATCGGTATTCTCCATACGTTTACTATAGATACATAACTTATCATTTAAGCGTTGTAAAAATGCAAAAAATTGCATTCGATTATAGTTAGATACCTACGTACATTTTGAGTAAATCTATGATTTCAATATGTAAATCATTCATATTAAGTACCTAATTTGCTCGACTTCCTTTGAAATCCATCATCAAATCTAGACTTCGTGACAATGGCACTACCCTAAAAGTGAAGAAGAAGCAACTCCCTGCAAATAAAAAGGAATTATCAAAATCGATTCAGAAATAACGGAGAAATCGGTTAACAACTTAAATAAAAAAAATTGAATAGGTGCAATAATGCGATAAAACTTAAAATGCTTGTAAAAACTTTTTACTTACTGACATTAGGTACATTTATTCAAGAAATGAGCCTAGAATCATGTAGCTATGAAACAGTACGGAAACTACCTACAAACGTTGGAAACGACACACTCACCCAAACATGCGCATCTACAAGGTCTCTAAGCGGTTTTTGCGGTGCTGGACTAGCGTACGACAAGTGGTCACACTGTTGTTTTTTTTAATGATATTGGAAGGCAAACAAGCAGACGGTTATGTTATGTATTTCCTGATGTTAAGAAATTCACGCCGCCTAGAGACACCAAAGGTGGTAATGGTGCGTTGCCAACCAGAGGCCGGGATTTTAGGGCTCTAGCAAAAGTAAGTTTACCGGCTACCTTACCCTCCGAACCGGAACACGTCATGACGTTATGGCGGCAGGAATAGGTAAGGCGGTGGTACCAATCCGGGCGAGTCGCTGCTAAACTCTTCCACCTAGTCAGATGTTGTTTTCACTATCTTTTAAAAATTGCATATTTAATGAGGGTTATCATCCTTTGCTGGGTTTCATGAGATTACCTACACATGTTGTTTAAAATTCCATTGTTAAAAAAGGTCAGATCAATGAAAAGTACTAGTCTGAGGATTGAGATTATAGCCCCATAGCTTTAATGGAGTGTAAACTTTACATTCAGTCAAAAAAACATCGAGAAGAAAAGAAAGAAGAAGATTTGTTTATATTTTAATTTCTTTTGTTGTATTGAGATTGGGACAACTGTTTCCCATTTTGATGTGGAGTTTGAGTTGCGTCTGTTATTTAAGTTATGCTAAATATAATGTAAAATAGGTATATACCTATTGTGTATTGCGAATTTCATAATGAACAAAATAGTCAGGCAAGGAGATTGTCTTAAATTTTTCACCGCCAATAAAATTTTGTGTTCGAAGTCAATTAAAATGTTACAGAAGGTTTACGATAAAATGACTTTATCAAAACTTGTGCTTATGAGTGAAAAGTTTTCATATCTATGATGGAATACTTGCCTTGCTCTGGTAAGCCATCAAAGTCTGCAACTAAAGTTAACATCGCAAAAGTGAAGGAAACAGTGTTTGACCGCCTCGTTGGTCAAGTGGCTAGCGTACACGCTTAACTACACAGAACAAGATTCCCGACGAGGGGCAGGCATTTGTGTGATAAACATTTAGATGTCTGCATTTCCGGGCCTGGGTGTTTATTAAATTTATTCTGGTATCTATATATGTATGTCTATGTATTAATATCGTAGACTAACACCCATAACACAAGCATTATAATTTATTATAATTTGCTTACTTTAGGCCCACTTGCACGTTTCTGGGTTAAATTTAGTTACGGGTCAAACTGTCAAATACATAGAAAGAAAGAAAAGAAAAGAAAGAAAATTTATTTATTTGCGGAATATGTGTGTTAAGGTTGTTACAAAATTATTTAAGCTTTCCAACATATTCTACCACATTGTGGTGTGCAAATAATTTAATATTTTTATAAGTATAATATAACTAATTATATACACAATGTTTTAATATTCATACGAACAAATAGTTTTATTCTTATTATAATTTGAGTTATAACTTACAAATAATTTTAAAATGATAATAAATTTAGCCCTGTCTACCGTAAACTACCACCGTTTCCAAACCTAGCCAGTCGGGAGAAGAAACGGCGAAACAAACTCCCTTGGCAGCCAGTAGTATAATCTATTGTCCTTGTAGTACCATCGTTTCCAAACATAGCTCGGTTTCTGAAATTGTAATAAGTTATTATTATTATTATTACAAAATTTATATTATTTAAGCTTGTCTGCAAGAAAATCTTTAACACTATATTATGTCTTATCTAACAACAAGTCAAATAACTTCTTTTGAAATCTTTTTAATGGCAATGATTTAAGATTATCAGGAATCTGGTTGTATATACGAATGGACATGCAATATATATTAGTTTATTTACATATTGATGTAGCCCTGTGTTAGAAGCTAACTCTGAGGTAAATGTTTATCCCATGAACGTGCAAGTGGCCCTTAGGGTTAGATTCAATTTGTGTAACTTGTAAAAAAATCCTCATTCAACTTGAGAGAGATAGCCGCTGAACTTTCTGTAGGTTTCTTACGACTACATCCGTATCATTTGATCTAATCATTTGGATAGGTATATGAGATATGTAGCCGCTCCGCTTATCCAAATAGACCTGAAAATTCTCCAAAAATTCAATCGTGCTAGTACGAGTTCATCCATAAAACACATTGTCACTAGTGATGAAAGGTGGGTGTACAAGTTTGACTTGCAAACTATTCAACAAGTTTCAGAGTAGCGATTTCTACAAGTTTCAGAGTAGCGATTTCTAACTGAGTCAAAACCAAAAAAAAAAAAAAACACACACCAAACTAATTCAAAACTCAAAATCATGTTATGTGTTTTCTTTACCCGTATTGGTCCGGGCTCTTTTGCAGCATAGTCCATTTGCCTTCCTGCAAGGCAGCTCGTGAAAGGCAAGCATAGACGTACCGACCGTGTGGTAGAGTTTCGCAGCAACTCGCCCGGATTGGTAACACCGCCTTACTTGTTCTTACCACCATAACGTCAGTGCTTGTCGTTGTCGTGTTACGGTTAGAAGGGTAAGCTAGCCGGTAAACTTACTGTTGCTCGAAGCCTAACATCTCAGCCTCAGGGTGGCAACGCACCATTTGCACCTTTGTTGTCTCTAGACATGAATTTCTTACCATCAGGAAATCCGTGTGCTTATTTGCCTTCTAAAATAATAAAAAAAAGACTATCGCGGTGTTGCGCACTCGGACTGGTCAAACGGTAAATAAGGAATATTATTTGTGTTACGCGTTGTTTAAGGGAACAAATTTGACGAAACAGGCCAGATTTGAGGAGAAAAAAAGTTTAAAGGATTTTGCACCAAAATAATGCGCCTTCGCTTAGGGTTATCATTGAGAACGAATTTTTGATCAAACACTCAACAAATACCAACGAGCGACCACAATATTCACACAAATATGGTTCCAGCCGACTTTTTTCTTTTTCCTATACTCAAAATACCATCGAGCGACCACCATATTCACCAATTATGGTTCCAACTGACTCATTTATTTTTCTTATACTCAAATTACCATTTCGTGGCACCATTTTTCAATCGATAGAAGACATAAAAGAGAATTCGCGACTAGTATTGAACTCAGTTCCGGAAATAGCTTTTAAAGAACATTTTGATGATTGGATTATAAATTGGCGTACTCGTAAGTGTATCTTTTAGAAGGAGCGTACTTTAAGATGATAAAATAAGTTAATAACAAACAGTTTGTATATTATTGATCTTTTCCCGGTAATTTCTTTAGAGAGTAGTATTTTATCTTAGTTGATAAAATATAGCTAAGTTTCCATACCGTTTAATACTTCTACTGCGCTAGAAACGACGTGAAAAAAACGCTATCATTCTGTCTCATTGGCCGAGTTTAGTGTCTACAGGCAAAGGATAAGGCGTAGTAGGTGTAGACCTAAACCAGCTAGTTTCTACGAGATAGATAATCATGTGATAAACATAAATGTTTGCAGTTTTGTGGTCTGGGTATTTTCTATCTTATTTCACGCTTACCATGTAGGTAATAATATCATTGCCAGTTAAACTCAAACATCACCAACGAGAACATTGTTGATAGAGTGCTTTGCAGCAGCTTGCCCAGGTAGGGATCCATCGTCCCATCTATTCCTGCCGCCATATTGATGGTGTCATGTGCTGGTCCGCAGGGTACGGTAGCCTATAGACTTGAACAATAGGCATGACATCCCGGCCACAGGACAGCATCGCAACTATAACGTCTATGGTGTATATAGGCCACGGTCATCTCTTACCATCAGGAGAGTCGTTTGCTTGTTCCTTGTTTTATATAATAAAAAATACATACATAAATACTCATATATTTTCACGCTAACTTGAACAAACCTTGCGTGATGGATAGAGAGTATCGAGTACGAAGTGTCACGATTTCTACAGACCTGCCTATTTTCCTGTTTATTAATTACTCACATTGTATTAGCAAGTAAAATATCGTATTAGTATTAAGTTGTTACAAAGAGTAAAATAGTTACCTAGTTATTATAGCCAAGTCAACAAGTTTAAAACTGTGTTAAATAGACATGTCATAAAAATAGCTCATTCGATTCGGAATGACATGACGTCTAGATTATTTTAAATATTTATTACCTACCAAATAAAAAATACGATTGTTATTAACACAATAAGATTGAAAAACAAGAGGTTCAGTTATTTGCTAATAACTTTTTTTTTTCATAATTTAGTTTTTTTTTTAAATTTAACCCTAGCACAGGGCCAGTGCTTCATTAAAATACCTTTAGTCAGCTTTAATTTTTGAGGATGAATTTTTTTTTTTTGACTAATTATTCAAAGGACTGAAAGATTAAGGTAACAATTATAACCATTTAAAATAATTATTTTACATATACCTACCAATAGCAAAATGACAAAAAAATTGGTATGTGCTTAGAAACAAATAGATTAGTCGTTTACAAACGGAATCTTAACAAATTAAATACAATATAATAGCAAAAACACAAATATTAAGACACTACTAAACATTGATAACATTTATTACAAATTTCATTTTTTTTGTAAAAATGTAATTAGCAAAACAATAAACTTTAAGTTTCTTTTTTTGCATAATTTTACTAAACCATATTTATGAAGAGCTCCACTAAGCAAAATATTTATATAACAACTAGCTGCCCCGGCGAACTTCGTTCCACCCGCTCCGTTTGTATGGGAAAATTTTAAATGTTGGTTTTCCTAGTTTCCTCGCAGTTTTTCCTTATTTCTTACCTTTTAAACCTTCCCTGGACTTCTGAAAATAATTCAAAACCAAAAGGAGCCAAATCGGTCCAGCCGTTCTCTAGTTTTAGCGAGACTAACGAACAGCAATTGATTTTTATATATATAGATTATTTAAGCGTTTATGCCATAACTTATGAAAACAGAGATTGAAAAAAATCAATGTTGTAACTATTTGAAAAATCAACATACTTTTTTCAATGATTTTTTTATTCAAGTGTTAAGATGGCATCATAATAAGTTGGAATTTTTTAATTATTATTTAACGCTACGATTATATATAATATATATAATCGTAGGTAATTTACCGGCTTTTGCGACTTCGTGGCACCTTATATTCTTCGTGATAATATGACAAATATATTAAAAGCAATAGAGATAGAGTTCCAAGAGTTGAAATTTTTTTATTTTACAATTCCTCTCCTTTCAGGATGTTTTTTAAAAAATTTCATTCTTATTTTCATCTTTTTTTGCTAATAGCAATTTTATTTTTTTATGTAATAATTAAGTAATCCTCAAAATAATTTTTCCAGGTGTCATTCCGAATCGAATGAGCTGTCGTACATTTGTTTAGGGCCTTTGTGTTTATTTTAAACGGTTTGATACTAGTGGATTAGATTATTTTTTATATGTTATCTTTAAGTAATTTGACGAAATTTCTAAGTATTTTTATGGTAATAAAGCCTGGGACTTAATTCGAAACGGAAGAACGAAAAATTGTACTTTCTATCAAGAGTGTATTGTATGCCTAATAATTAAGTAAGTAAGGAATTGCATGCTTGGACACTACTTTCCTAAAATCACTACATACTATAAAACAAAGTCGCTTTCTCGGTCCCTATGTCCCTTTGTATGCCTAAATCTTAACTATGGAACGGATTTTGATGCGGTTTTTTTAATTGATAAAGTGCTGGAAAAGGAAGGTTTTTATGTATATTTATACCCGTGCAAAGCCAGGGCAGGCCGAAAATTTGTAATAATAATAATTACATGATAACCTTGATGATGTGTCTTTGTAAGAAAACAAGTGCGTGGAAAATACAGAAGGTAATTCAGTGCCAAAGTATAAATAAGTATGTTTCCTTTCATCGTGGAGTTTAATCAATGGATAAAATGTTTTTAAAATAAATTCTGGAATTATATTTAAGAAACTCTTTTTTAAAATAAATAGAAACATTAGAAATGGCTTATTTTAATCTACAGATAAATTATATTTACAAAATTTAACAAAACCATAACAACCACCCACAACGTTTCTACATTAATGCTTGATTTCAAAACCGTAGCTCTTGCCTTTAAGTTCTCGGCCCTTAGCTTCTGAGACACTTTGTCCCTCGGAACTATCACTTTCACTTGAGTGGACGGCAGCTGGATGTTCTCTGGATTCTTCACCATGTTCCTCTTCCTTTCCAAATTGAGTGTCATGTCTTTCGTCATCTTCATTGATTGCTCCGATGTATTTACTATTTGTCGTGTATTTGTGGTAATTACTTCCGATTGGCTCATCTTTATAAAATCCATGGTCTGTTTTTTCATCGCTTTTGTCATTTTGAAACCCATTAATTTTGTGTTCCTCGTGATATGGTTTGTAATCATATTCAAATCTTTTTTCATCACCATCATGTTTTCCGAATGCATCTTTTGTATCCTGGCCTTTTTTGGTACCTCCTGTCACGACGTACCTTTCAAACTTTGATGAGTGATAATTATCGGCATCTTCGTCTCCGTAATGATGATTAATTTTGTACCCTTTGTATTTTTTGTCGTTATCACTATCGTCTTCATAACTATGATGATCTCCATGTTTAAAGTTGGCTAAACCATGTAAATAATCATCGAAACCTTTATGAGGGTCATCAATTTTAGCTCCGTATTCTTGAAACATTTTCCTGAAATCTTCATCAGCTATTCCATCAACTTCTTTATTTTCCGTGACAGGGATAATACGCTCTTCATTACGTGAAGCTGCTTTGTTTTCATCTTCTTCTTTAGCATAAAACGGACCAGCGGCTACTGGAAGTGGTGCAGCGAATGCTTGTGGTTGGTCGTATAACTTAGATAAATGCTCCATTATTTCACTTTCTCCCATTTCAATCACACTGGGTTTCCCATCATTTTCTTTTTTATAAATATACCCTGTGGCAGCTGGTTGAAGGTCAGAGCCTGTAGTGCGGACCATGACCATTCTCTCTACCGTCTCCCGCATTTCCATACAAAGGGAATGCGTGAAGTATAGCGATAACAGAGAGAGAAGTCGCGCCATGATCACCCAAGTCTCCCAAATGACGGTAAAGGTCACTTCAAACCCTTATATAGCGATCATTTAGCAAAATCAACGCTTGACATTCATAATGGCCCGATTCCAGCGCTCTCGAGATTGTGCAATGGTGTTCTGTGTCAATAGTAACGAAAAACCGTGTATAAATTAAACAGAACGAGCGCATTGCTGCGCGTTTAATAAGAGAGATAATAAACACGTCTGTTGGACCCAATTGGGTTAAAAAGTATGAAGGACGCAGACTAAGTACAAGATACCTAGTTTTGACATTCTAGTCTGCAGACTGATAAGTTTTAACTTCATGTCGATAAAATGTGACACTAATGTGGAAATGCACCTAATAAAGTAAGTAAGTATGTTCACGCCCATGTCTCCGAAGAGGTAGGCAAACGCACAATCAGGGCACCCACGACTAGCCGATAACACTAAGTCCCATAATGTGATAGGTGGCAAGCCTATCGCCATCTGAGCACATATCCAATCCCGGACAGCGACAATTTTATTTTGAAAATCGAAAATTAACATTTTCTAATTTCTTTGTCGCCCGACCCGGGGTCTAACCCGGGACCTCAAGAAGTCAAGTCCGACGCCAGACCGCTAGACCACAGAGGCGACCTAGACCAAATAAATATTTTTTTTATGAAAATTTGTAAATATTCAAAAAAAAGAACTGGAATAGAATTTTTAGGACAGCTATCTTGATGTTAAAAATATCGTCATCGGCAAACATTACAAATACTGGGATTTTAAGCCTCATACTTTACCTAGTAGTTCTCCCAACCAAAACACTATAACGATGAGCACTAGGGTTATGGTGACACAGTAAAGGCGACGAAAAGCGTAACTATTGTTTTCAGAAGACGGGAGATTGTTAACAGACTTTATAAAAATTGAAACCTCAGGTTCTATGTTGGACAATAATTTTTTGTTATGTTAAATCATTTATGAACAATTTTTTTTTTAAAAATGAGGCCTTTTTGTGGCTTTACTTTGATGGAAATGACTCAACATTTAGATTGTCTCAAAGACAGGATCTAGTGATGGAAATTGAAGTAAAATCTCTTATTATTCATACAAAAAAAATAAATATCCCCGGACAAGTTACACAAATTGAATCTAACCCTTTGAGTTAGCATATTATATGCTTGTGTTATGGGTGATAGTCAACGATTATCCTACTTAATATTTTAAATGCGAAAGTTTGTATGTTCATTACTCCTTTACACAAAAACTGCTGAAACGATTCTAATGGATTTTAGCAAACACATAGGGGCTAAATTGGATTAACACATAGTATCGTTTTTATCCTGCAAAAAAAGGTTCCCGTGGGACCATTAACCACGTGGACAACGCCGAGGGCAACAGTAATACTCAAACAGGTACCAGAATAAATTTAACAAACGCCCAGACCTGGAAATTCAGACATCTATATGTTCATCATGCAAATGTCTGCCTTCTCCGGGAATCGAACCCGAGCCACGCGTCTGGTAGACGGAATTAGGCATGCACGTTAGCCCCTAGACCAACGAGGCGGAGAACATATATTTTTTCAGTACCTACAGGGTTCCAAAAAAACTGAACTCTTGGTTGCAAGACGACACTAAATACGTTAAAATATATCTGAGGTTAAGTCCCGAGAGGAAATATTCTATTCCATAATTAAGTCTAGCGGGTTTTGTTATTTTTTTTAATTATATGTGTTTTAGTTCATTAAATAGTATATATTTAGTAGTTTAGTTATCTGTACACCAAGTCTACTTATTTCATTTATTACTTTCCTTTTACGGGTTGGCTGGAAGAAATTTCTTTTGTTAGAGATAATCTCGCCTTTTGTACTTTTTTTACTTTTAATTATTTTTTTTGTAATATCAGTTGTGTACAATAAAGAGGTAATAATAATAATAATAATATCGGGTACCCAACTTTTCAAGCCAGAGCACAACAAAAAATCAAATCAGTAGGTAGTTGCAGGAGTCTACCACCTAGGCTCTCTGGCTGCACCCGTTGAATAACCCATCATATAATATTTCTAAATTGGGTCACTAAGAAGCAATGGGATCGATAAAGTCTTTTACATTAAAAAAAACTAATAGATAACAAAAGTTTAGGAAAAATTTAGTTTTGCATTGTATTTTTAGCAAACTAAATAAATACTGTGATTTACAATACACGCATTTAACCAAAGAAGTCTTCTAGAAATCAGTATAGATAATCATATATTTAGCTAATGATGTAGAAATGTCCCATAATAATTATCAAAAACATGTTTCATATCAGATGATAATTTTAAATTTTCTTCATTTAATTCATTTTCGATGGTAACCATTAGTTTTTCCTTATCGTTGTAAAAAGAATTTCCTTGTGTTTCTACAGGAATATGGTCACCTTTCTCGATAATGTAATCTTGTGGCTCAAAATTTTCTTGGCTCATCTTATAAAAAACAGCATAAGGCATTAACATCTTCTCTGTCTGGGTAGCATAACTACCAATTCTCGCTGGCACTTCTTGTTTAGCATTCGAATCTCGTTTATTCGTTACAGCACTTATGTCTTTCGGAAAGTATTTTTTCATTGACTCAGATATACTTCTTATATCGTCTTTAGGAGTTTCTGTTGAGACCTTATCGATGTCTCTCTTTTTATTATCTCTTTGTTTGTAAGATCTGTCCATTAACTTTATAGATAAATCATCTATCGATCGTGACATAATCTTTGCGTTTCGTTCAATATTCAAGTTTGTTTTATGTAAAACTTTATCTTTAACACCTGAACCTCTTATTTTTGCTTGTTTGTAGCTGGCTTGCTTATTTTTTTTCTTGTCTGGTACACTCTGTGGATCTGAGGAGATATATTTAATTAAAGCTACAGTATGAGGATCGTAAGCAGCATTCCCAAGATGTTCGTTATGATACTTGTAAACATCTTGCTTTGATTTGTTTGGTTCTTTTGTTTCAGGTACCAATATTTTTTCTAGAGCAAGTTGGTTATTATCTTTTTCTTCAGTTTTGATTTCATCTTTAAGTTCGTGGTTTTTTTTCTCTCTTTCTGTTTCTTCACTGTTTTGAACAGTCTTAAGATTGTTAGTGATTTCATTATCAGATACTGTGATAAATGATTTTGGCGATGACTTTAAAACTGCGAAATGTGAATCAACAACACGTTCATTAACAAGTTTCGTAAATTTTTGGTTACTATTTCCATGAAAATATGTCTTGTGAACACTTACTTTAGGTTTAGAATGTTCTCCTAAATTGCTGAACGCAAAGTAGCCCATACTTGGATGTTCATCGTAGAGATAATACATTGAAATAGGAATAATTTGAAAGTACAATAATAACGTAGGTGCAATTATCCTCATCTTCATTGATTGAAAGTGACTGAAAGCAATTTGCATTGCTCTTATATCTCAGGATCAATGCAGTGTTGTTGTATTATGTTTATGACTAAATAGTAAACAAATAATAACAACGAGTTCAAATAATTATTGTTTATAATACATTGCATTTCCATGTGTCAGAATTTAGTAGTGTGAACACTTTATTGTTGTTATGAATTGGGATGGATCTGGTATAATATAAATTGTCAGTAAATCCATCAATGGGCGTTTTTCGAATAGCCGGCATGGTATCGACTCTTCTTCGGGAACTAAAAATGTTCGAATATACATAATAATATGTAGCACAATTATTCATCTCCGGTTTACTTTTGCTCAAGGCCTAACATCTTGGCCACAGGTTGGCAACTTATAATTACCACCTTTGGTGTCTCTAGGCGGCGAGAATTCCTTACCATCAGCAAATCCGACTGCTTGTTTGCCTTCCGTAATCCTCTATAATATAAAGTTTGCTAATCGAATGAGCAATTTCCATTCGCCACTAGAGCTAGATCATAACTGGCCTTTCACATTAATATTGTACAGTGTTTTAAATATTGTGCAATATTTTACATTAATATTGTAAAAAGACATGTTACAGTAACTATAGCGTGTTTTTTAATCTCAGAGACTAAATTGACATTAGCAGTGTTGTAGGTTTATTGCGATTCATAAATAGTGTCGTGCCAATACGGAAAATGTTAACAAAATCTATTTCCGATTTTTATTAGTTACGCTGGAAAATAATATGAACATGTGTATTTAAAATGAATTACCTTATACAAAATGAATTTGTTACATGACTTTAGGTTGATAGAATCAAATACAAATTCATTAAAAGGAAACAACACTTGCATTTTTTTAATACTTATAATTTTATTTCTTATTTAGATAAAGACTCGATACTTAAACACTAACGTCTCTGTTACTCTCTTACAAATACATACTCGTAGTATTACAAACTATGTAATACCTACACGTTCTCCTTTTTTCACTGTCAGCTAAAAGTGACTAAAATATATTTATGGTTGCAACCTAATTTAGATTTTTCTTTCTTAAGAAATCGACTTTCATTTACAAAATATCGGTTTTATAGGACAGCATTACAAAAAAAATGCAGGTATCATTATTGGTAAATTTGAAATTTACGTCTGTCAATTCAGTCACTGAGATTAAAAAACAGGCTATAAAGAAGAAAAGACAGTCCGCGTTAACACAAAACTCATGGTCATTGTAATACAATAAAATGCAAGGCTTTTTGTTTACAATGTTACTGTTTCTTTATCGACTTTGATTTTCTACAAGAAAGGACCGACCGCAGTGATTGTTTTTTTTTTTTTTTAAAGTAAAAAGTGTCTTCACGTCCATATCCCCGAAGAGATAGGAGGAGGCACAACCAGGGCACCCACGACTAGCCGAAGACACTAAATCCCACAATATGATAGGGGGAAGCCCGCTGCGTCGCTGTCTTGGCCGCGGTGTTAGGTCAATTATTGTGCAAGCTTACCCTCTGGGCCGGAACATGACAATGCTACTATCACGGTAGCTTTTGGTCTAAAAAATTTAGTGCAGCTATAGGGATGACCAGAATCTGAGGTAGTGGGTTCGAATTTCGATGCATAGTATCAACTACCTTTCATATTCCTGTCCCTGTAAAGGTCGCAGAAAACTAGATTACCATTTTTGATTGACTGTCTAACTCTCCAAGATTTATCCTTCTATATGCCTTAGTGCATCACGGTGGTAGTGTTTTTAGATAGACGATGCATGCAAGCAATTTTTTGCATCAGTTTCAAAAATATTTATATTAATTTCATTTAAGGCATAACATATGAGTACCATGTAGGTATTGATTTTGGATTTGGCAATGATCCGAAATGGCGGACGAAAGTACATTTTAAAAAAATAAGCGTAGCTCCATAAATGTTTTAGTTTCTTAGTGAGCTTTCTTCCCCGTGTTGGTCTGGGCTCCTTTGTAGAATAGACCACCTGCCTTCCTAGTCAGGCAGCTCGTAAAAGGCGAGCATAGGCTTACCATCACTAACACCGTGACATCCGTCTAGGTGGTAGAGTTTGGCAGCGACTCGCCCAGATTGGTACAACCGCCTTACCATGACGTGTCATGACGTGTTCCGGTTCGGAGAGTAAGGTAGCCGACAAACTTACTTTTGCTCGAGGCCTAACATCCCGACCTCAGGTTGGCAACGCACAATTACCACCTTTGGTGTCTCTAGGCGGCGTGAATTTCTTACCAACAGGAAATCCGTCTTCTTGTTTGCCTTCCTATAACATAAAAAAAACAAGAAATCTAAAAATAAATTCTTATCATCTGAAAGCATCCGTCTCCGTCTCAGTCCCCGTGTTGGTCCTGGTCCGCTGAGTAAACTAGACCATCTGTCTTTCTGTCAGGTAACTCTTAAGAGGCAAGTACCTACTGGTTAAAATATATGTCACTACGAATAAGATCACTGGTGATAGAGTGATGTGCAGCAACATGCCCGGGTAGGGATCTACCGCGTTGTCTATTACTGCCGCCGTAATGTATCTGCCATGTTTCGGTCTTGAGGATAGGGTAGCCGGTAGACTTGAACAATAAACCTTACATCTCGGCCTGAGGAAAGCGTCAGGAGCCCCGTGTGCTTATTCGCTGACCTATAAAAAAACAAAAATAAAATGTCCGCTACGAAAATTAGATTTTCTTATAAATTACGCCGTAGGACTAAAGACCCTTTACCATGAGTTGGTATAGAATACGTTCGATAAGTTACATGTCGAAATCTATGACACTTTTGTCTAAAAATGTGTTTCTCTTAGTTACCAACAGAGGCGCTGTTCAAAGTTTTCATACAAAGACGGATTTACAGAGACGGTAGCGGGTATAGTAAACTTGACAAGCCGTAAACTCACGGTAAGGGCTCTGATGTTGTACCGTTAATTATCTCGTGCTATCAGATAAGACTTGCTCTATAAAGGGAAGATAAAATTGACGCTAAGCCACCTTGATTTGGCAAAAAGTTAGTCTATAGAGAGTTTGCGATAAGTACTGTCCTTTTTCAGTGCTCGAGTTGCAATTAAAAGGCCAGAAATCATCAAAAATTACACTTTTTATGTAGAATCAATACTTGCTATCGTCGGCACTTGGTGAAATTCCATTGTATACACACGTTTTTTGTAGTTAACACTTGTACTTATCCACTGTATACAGTGTTTAAGTACAAGTGTTAAGTACAAGAAACGTGTGTATATTTTTTATGTAGACGATAAATATTATAATATAATATTATATTATAATAACAATAATTCAATGATACTAAAATCGGTTAAATCCAAATACCGAATGTAAAATTGTTGAGGAACGCATTTTATAAATGGAATTGAGTGCAGTTGTTGATAAAAAATGCAGTTCTTTTTATGTAAGAGAGGCCATTAATTACGAAATGACTTATTTTGCCACGGTAGTAGTAGTTGCAACTTAACTAAGAAAAAAAGTTACAAATAATCGTCAAAAAACTACTTTTGCTAACATCCCGGCCTCAGGTTGGCAACGCACCATTTGCACTTTTGGTGTCTCTAGGCAGCGTGAATTTCTTACCACCAGAAAATCCGTCTGCTTGTTTGCCTTCCAATATCATAAAAAAAGGTAAATCGTAGGCTAAATCTTTTTATTTTAATTTAAAAAAAAAACTGTAAAAATCGTATCGGTATACGGAATCCATAGAGGAACCCACTCCAGTATACAACATTTCAACCAAATCAGTTCAGACGAGTAGGAGTGACAAACTCACGTAAGGAAGATTTATAAAAAAAATAGTTATGGTAATTGGAAAAAACAATTAATAATTACATATAGAAGACGTAGGTATATTTTTTCATTACCATTTAGCTATTTCAGTTACTCTGGTGACATTTTTTGAAACCCTTTCTTAATAAAAATACATAACAATTTTTGGTCGCGCATTGGTAGATTTAAATAATTATATAAATTATGGTCCATACATATACATGCCTATCTTCACGCCAAGTCCCTGGCAGACCAGCCTTGCTTCCTCCACATTCATTACCCTTTTCATACAAACACGCCGGTTTCGGAGACTCTCGTAATTAGTTAGTTACTCGTAAATAACTCGTTAACATACATTATGATATTAATTACCAAGTAATATTTATTATTTACCAATGAATCGCAATCGTAATCAAATGATCTTTCGGAAATTGACATGCATTGATCGGTCTCCGTTTTTAAACGACTTATCCTCGAAGAGGTAGGCAGAGGCACATCCAGGGCACTCACGACTAGCCGAAGACACTAGGTGGCAAACCTATCGCCAACCGGGCACATATCCAAACCCTAGCAAATTTTTTTTAAAGTAAAAATTGGAAAATTTTCTTTTTGTTGCCCCACCCGGGAATCGAACACGGGACCTCATGCAGTCAAGTCCAACACCGACCGCTACACCACAGAGGCTATAATGTTTTATTTTTATGTTGATCGATTTCTTCGTAATTTCTAAATCAATTTCAAAATATATTTTTTTATTTGAAAGAGTAACTAGGAGTGCCATCAAATCTAGATATGATGATGGAATCCTAAAGAAATCGAGGCACGTATAATACGTAGATGATGATGATGACAAACTGCAACAATACTGCGTTTAAATTATCCTGTCGTTCGTAGTGTCAAAGGGGCAGTGCAGTTTAGTATTTTGATAATATTAATTTATTTTGAGACTCGCCTGGATTGTTTCCACCGCCTTACCTATTCCTACCGCCACAACGTCAGTACTTGCCATTGACGTGTTTCGGTTAGGAGGGTAAGGTAGCTGGTAAGTTTACTTTTGCTGGAGGCCTAACATCCCTGCTTCAGGTTGGCAACGCACCGTTACCACCTTTGGTGTCTATAGGCGGCGTAATTTCTTACCATCAGGAAATCCGTTTGCTTGTTTGCCTTCCAATATCATAAAAAAAACCTTATAGACCAATACCATTTTTGTAAATGATAGTTAAAGTAAGCATTATCACTCTTCGGTGAGAATTTGATTCAGTTTACCATTACTCTAACATACACTAACTGTCAGTGAAAGATACTTACTTAACAAAAATAATGCGTTTTGTGTTATTGAAACTTTTTTCATTACAAAACACTTTATTTACTTGTAGGTATTTTACATACTTATACATATCAGTACAGTATTCCATACGTAAAAATAAAGTAAAAAACTAATATTATTACCGATCCCTAAAACCTTAACAATACAATGACACAACGATGTTAACATAACAAAATCTATGAATTTGTTTATGTTTTTATCGTTACAATGTTTTACATTCGGAGTCGGTATTTTAAAACAATCGTATGTTTTCGTCAGATATGATCATGCGCGCATACCTAATAAGAATATCACTAGTCGGATCCAACCAAGACAGCAGAACACAATGAAATTTCTGTTTGCGATAACGGTTAATCTTTATTTAATATATTCATCGTATGGACGTCTATTGTATAAAACAACGGAAACTCCAAAGGCTGGCATGGAACATGTTGAGGACACAGAAATATCTAAAAAGGAAAAACAAAACTTTGAGAATTACTTGATATTTTTCAACAGAAAGGCGCGAATGGCAAGGGATAATATTAAAGATGAATTACCAAGAAATACAACTCCAGCTACATCAGCCATGACAAAAACCCTTCTGGTTAAGAAACCAATTCCTAAATTTCATGATGAAAGTGATGAAGATTATCAAAACAAAATGAGGATGCCATCAAAATCATCAGAGACCGTCGAACACGAAGACGAAGACTTCAATGTCGATGACTACGATTTTGACGTCAATCACGATGAATTCGCTGGGAGAGGAAAACCACTAGAACCAAGGAGAAAGGTGAAATTAAATAAACTGCAAACACGTCACACAGAATCAAAAACGATAGAATCTAAGCCTGATGCAGTCGTAACTGAACCTTCCGCTACCCTCAAGGCAAGGAATATAGTGCCGAGAAAAGTAGCAGATAAAATGAAAGAAGAAGAATATGATGACGAATTTTCAGATAAAATGACGACTGAATCTAGCAGTAGGTCGTCTTTGGACGATGATGATAGTGATGAAAATGACGATAGCAAGGAATTTAAAGATTCTTCGGGTACGCGAACTATAAGGTCGCCATGGAATTTTGGTAACTATGTCTATAAATTAGGAGAAAAAACTTCTGATTTCATGTCAAGAGTACTAAGTGTGTTGCCCATGTTTCCTCAACAACTAGCCAAAAAGTTAGACGAAGACGTAATTCTAATCAAAGGACCGAAAATGGAACATCAAAAAATATTATCCACAGCTTAGACTGTGAAAGTATATTTTTTTAGATTTTAGTGACAGTTTAAATATCTTATTTTATGTGTTTTTTATATTTGAATTGAGTACAGTATGTTTATAGAATTATATATAATGGTAATGAATACATTTAAAGTTTTATTTCCTTTTTCCATAAATAAAAATGTTTGAACAGTAAAGTTTATTGAACATCATGATTTACAAATTAGTTTAACAACAATTCTATAATGATTTATGTACTTTACGTTTAACAAACAAAAATATTTTATACCTATATAACAAGATCAATTGATTACAAAATAGACAAGTTTTAATACGACTAATTTATAAAGTGATCGATATAATCGGCATTGTTACTCATAGCGGTGTGCTTAGCAATATCTCTAAAGCGATCAATAGCATTTTTGTACCCATCAGCACGTTTGTTTGCTTCATGATTTTTATGGAAATTGTGAGAATTATAATCTTTATTCCTATTCATTATGTCATGTTCATTTGCTAATGCAACAGCAGCATGGGATTGGAGAAAAGCGTCTGATCCACCAAGGTGTTGTCTCGTCCCACCCTTTTCTTCACTAGCTGCGTTTTTGTTGGTGTTATCATAAAATTCATTATCTTCTTGATATTCGTCCTTATGGTAAACTTTTCGAAAGCCTTTCTTTTTTTCGCCTTTATCAGCATTCATCTTTAACAAATATTTAGAATCTTTGTTTTGATCTTCTGATCCAAACTTATTAGCAAAAGAATCAGTAAAATCTTTGAAACCGTGATATTTTTCAGAATTGTATTTAGCCTGATCATTAACGTTATTGGTTGATTCATTACCGGTTTCATCACTTTTTAAAGCATGTTTGTTATCATATTTCTTATAATGTTCGGTATCTCTAAGCGTATTGTAACCAGTTTGAAGATTTTTATTTTCGATTAGACTATTTAAGGCTCCGTCATCCAGGCGTCGCATTCGCTCGTTTTGAAAATGTATGCCATTATCAAAGTCATTACCCCAAGAAAATCCTTTCAAAGTAAGAGGATCTTCTTCGTCAGTTTTGTCAAAGTAATCGTTCAAAACAAAAGAGAAAAAAGGTTGATCCATCAATACTGGATTTTCTGTAGTTCTTCGTTTGTATTTTGAATGGGATGTCGAATACATTTCTAGAGGATAATCTTCTTTGTGGTCTTCATGCACTGGTATAACTTTTTGAAATCCTTCTAAGAATTGATGTTTGTGTTTTGCTTTTTCGTAATCAACATCATATGTATGAGGTTCATATTCATAAGCACTGTTATAGAAGTATGGCCATCCGTCATATGGGTTCCTTGTATCAGTTCTTGTATCTTCTTCATCAACACTTCTCACTATTTCATTAAGTACAGTTTCTTCCTCGACAGGTTTACTCATAGATATTTGTTTTTCCGGCCAAATCTTCAATTTACTCTTTGCATATTCTGATAAGGCATTGTATGGTTTTTTCACGTTACGTAAAGTGTTATTATCAATTGCCGAGAAATCATCTAAATGTTTTTCCAATTTATCATCAATCCTAATTAGATTATTTGATAACTTACCAACTAAATTAGGTTCTATATTTTGAACTGTAGATATAACTGGAGGTTCATTGTTACGTTTACTGTACATGTAACTTGTTTGCACTGGCTGAGAGTTAGATCTTGTATTTCTTGCCATGTGTATGTAATGAACTGCTCTCATTTCTAAATTCACATTTGATATTAATAATACAAAATATAACACCCGTTTCATTGCTAGCTACATTAGAAGTGAGTTCACCGGCTACTAACTTGCAATTGTTAAAGTTTTTAATCATTATTTGTTTATATCTGTTGTTTATTGTTCTTAAATCATTGTCTATATGGACAATAGATTTACTAATGAAATAGTTGAGACATGTCCTGTGGTAGGCCAGAAATATTCTTACAATGTATTTCAGTAATAATGTCCGTTCTTTTGTATTTTGTCGGTCGTCGTCCGATTTGAAACGGTCCAAGTGTTAATAGATACGCCTGATGGCTTCCAGTCATAGGATGCTAATTTATATTATTAGCTCCGTAAAAAAATATGCCACACACACCTTGAAATTACATGTGCAACACGAAGTTTTAAAATTGGGTCTTTATGAAAGTTCATCGAACACGAAGAATTCAAAAATTGAAATGTCAAAACGAATGGATTCATAGCACGTAAGTTGTGATTACCCATGAAGCTCTAAAAGTCCATAACTTTATGTGGTTCCTCGTCAAAAGAATTGAACCTAAGTCACCGAATAAATGGGTAATAATAGTACTAACGTCCCTAAGCACTCAGTAGGTCGCACGCCACTGTGGTCTAGCGTTTCAGTTGTTGGACTTGACTGCATGAGGTCCCGGGTTCGAATCCCGGGTCGGGCAACAAAAAGAAAATTTAGTTTTTCCAATTTTCTAATGAAAAAACAGTTGCTCGGGATTATCGGGATATGTGCCCGGTTGGCGATAGGCTTGCCACCTATCACATTGTGGGACTTAGAGTCTTCGGTTAGTCGTGGGTGCCTCTGTCTACCTCTTCGGGGATATGGGCGTGAGGATACTTTTTTTAGGTACCTATTCGTATCTGTACCTAGTGTTACTCTTAAATCTCGATGTCGTGCGATTGGAAATTGGAATCGTATCGTGGTTAGGTAGATACTTTTGGACACAGTACTAGAGGGTTATTAACATTCCGTTACTAATAAAGTTAAAGAACCCGATAAAACAATTTATTGTTTTCCTACTATTGACTAAATGTAATTCGCCAGTAAGTATTGTGTTTAAGAGTGGGTACCTAAAAATATATACCTACTCGTTTCCAATTTCCAGTGTTGTGTAAATCGACTTTCAAGAGTAATGCTACTGATCTGCCAATAACCATTAGTATAATTATGTTATTATAATGCCTCTATTATGGGAGTGATCTAAATGCGAGCCCATTGGGACTTAATGAGATTCCGCCTCTGGCTACTACAGAACTCATTTTATCAAAACGTAGCTTAATAGTGTTCCGCAGTCAAACAATTAGGTACAATTTTATATTAAAATCTTGCTCTTCTAAGTACCTAGAACCAAAAAAATTTTTTTTAGGTTTTATGAACATGTTGAATTGCTATAAGTATGTACCTACCTAATGAATTCCCTTTCTTCAAAAACTACATTGAGGTTACTATAATATTTTTAAAAAGTCAATTCGAATCAAATTTGTCTCAAAACCTTCTAACTTTGATGTTAATTAAAACTCTTGACTAGAATTGTTTTTAACAAGATAGTCAGCAATTCCTCTAAGCTAGTATAGACGTGTTGATTTATATATCTGTGCATTAGGTATGCCTTTACAAAACCTACTCCATACTTTGAAATATCGAAATTTTTGTGACAATACTTTTACGAGTATGAGCTTTTTTTCATACTTATTTGTACATTTTTGAAATGACTAATATGTTGCTAATTTTCAGATTTTACGACAATGAGTTGTGAATATCTTATCGGCTATTAGTGAAATAATCCAGTAGGTAGTTTTAACAACGAATTAACTATTGCTAATTTGTGGTACATTAATTCAGAACTAGGCGATAGAAAAAATGTAAGGATATCTATACAAAAGAATTGAAAATAATTTTAAGTCCGGTGAGCTAACAGACCGATCGTATTTGAATTACAATCGAATTATATCGATAGCATTCGTGATAGACATTCTTCATTGAATGGAATCAAAATGCTCCGTCAAACTATTACGCGACAGCGAAAATTTGATAATGTAAGTGCAGTAGGTACAACTGCAAAAAACAGACTTCTATGTCAGTCATCTGCGTAAACAAAAATAAAGTTGGTATTCTCCTCGATTAACCTGGGACTTGGACAACCACCACTACGTCTACCACGTAGGAAATACGTTCTCAGTTCTATAAAATGCAAAAATATTTAAAATCGGTTCAGTGACGGAGAAATCGATTAATTTGAATGTTGAACGTATAAAGTCCTTTTTCAAAGTCGGTAAAAAATATTTTTGATAGGTACCTACCTACGTTTTAGCAAACACGTAACCTGATGGTAAGACAGTTCTTGTCTATAAACACTGATGCTATCCTTTGACCTGAATTTTAGGCTCCTACAACCCAGCTTTGAACACAACAAAAGCGGATATTAAAGCTATGGCGACAAGAATAAGGGTAAGCTTTCTTCGAATTCTTTCCTTTAATGCTTTGATTGTCTCTTTCGTACTACTCGTAAAATAACGTAGACTGCTAGATATTTTTCACCTGCAAATAGAGAATGTTCATTCGACTTAGGGTTGCCAACTTTTTTGACCAAAAAAACGTATATAATATTTTGGATAGGGAAAAAATAAAATATTACGAAGAAAAACAAGTATTTTTCAAATATTATGATGTTACGTATTTTTGTGTGCTTTGACATTCGATTCGAAAATGGAGAGTGGGTAATAAGTAACTTTTTTTTATATTTGTTATACTATCAGATGCAGTTTTAAATATATATTGTCATTTTTCTACTGTACTGCAGGTAACGGTTGAAAATAAAATATTTTTGCCCACTTTATTTGTATGTAAAAGTATAAAGAATATTTACCAAAAATAAAGTAGGATACGTTATTATAAAGTATGGTTGGCAACCCTAATGTCTTCGACTATCAATACCCCGGTTCTCTACGCTCTAGTAACACCAAGTGGGTAGATTGTTTCAAAAATTACATCTGGCTTTATACATACTTACTTACTTTGTATATAATATAATGCTACACTCCAGCAATTTTGGTTTTTTCGTCATCTGCTCCACTTTGTTCCAAAACGTGTAGCACTGATTTCTGTGGGATAGGTAGGTACAATGAATGTTAAAGAAATAGAAAAAACTTACTCCCTCTTTAACCCCCGACGCAAAACAAGGGGTGTTATAAGTTTGACGTGTCTGTGTTATTATAGCTTTTTAACGGATGGACGGATTTTGATGAGTTTTGTTTTAATATTATAGCTGCTTTAGCTACAACTATAGATATAGTTTATGGAGATCTGTCCAGGCGTCCAGGTTATCAGCTCATTTGTAAGCATTGGAATGGATATTAGACGCAATACGGGTATTTATTTTACTTAAGAACATAAGTGAGACCTAACAGTTAAAACACTAACAAATGCTGGTAGGTACAACTGAGCTGTAGGGTTACTCTTAAATATATGTTATTTTAGGTAAGTACTTTTGAACACAGTACCCACTAGCGGATTATTAACATTTAGTTACTAATATATTCAACGAATCCTTTAAAATAATTTATTGTTTCCTAACTTAATGTTAATAAATAAAACTTAACTTAATGTTAATAATTCACACGTATTGTATTCAAGAGTACCTAAAATATCATGTTCGCTTCCAATTTCCAATGTAGCATGAATCCCGCTCACGTGTTGGTCCGGGCTCCTTTGCAGAACAGACCATCTGCCTTCTTGCCAGGCAACTCGTAAAAGGCGAGCATAGTCTTACAGTCACTAACACCGTGACCACTGACTAAGTGGCAGAGTTTCGTAGCGACTCGCCCGGATTGGTACCACCACATTAGGTACCTAGTCCTTCCGAGTTCCGTCATAACATTAGTGCTTGCGTTGACGTGTTCCGGTTCAGAAGATAAGGTAGCCGATAAAACTTACAAAAGTAAAATGCTCGAAGTCTAACATCTCGGCCTCAGATTGGCAACGCACCATTACTACCTTTGGTATCTCGGCGGCGTGAATTCCTTACCGTCAGGAAACCCATCAGCTCGTTTGCCTTTCAATGTCATAAAAAATCTTGACCTTTGAAACGCATCTTACATAAGTCACATTTTCTCGGAAACACTGCTTACCTATCTAAGGTATACTGTTCCAATCCTTAGCTTTGCGAACAAGAGAAGAATAGGGGAACCTCTTAGTTCTAGTAAAGTAGTATGTCTTGGTACCCCTAGTATTACTGGGCTAGTGGCTAGCTTTAAATAGTCATTACATGTCTACAATTAGAGATAGGCTTACTAATTTTGTTTTAGTTTTGTTGCCTAGATATGTTTAGATACATTAATACATATCTTCACGCCTGTCCCTTACGGGGTAGCCAGAGATATATTTTTATTAATTATATTAAAAATAACTATGGTTGCCTGGTTACTAATCAACTATAATCTTTGTTACTAATCTAAAGTTGCAGTAT